>JANHGL010017876.1:0-46115 GCA_024611195.1 Ceyx melanurus | reverse complement strand
TGATCTGCTCAGCCAGGGGGTTGAACTGAAGGATGGAGTGGAAATGTTGAGGAGTATCAGGGAGTGTGAGAGGGAGATTGATGGGGTGGACCCACTCCCTGAGAGAAAGGAAACAGGTTGAGGCCCCACAGAAACCCTTCTTGTCACCTTTGTCCCTTCTTGTCACCAGGCAGTAGGGGAGGACCTCAGAGAAGGGGGAGAAGGGAAACAAGTCCCTGTTGGGTGAAGCAGGTGAACCCCCTCCTGAACTTCGTACAGTAGGGTTCATGGTTGGGCTGGATGATCCCAAGGGGCTTTTCCCATCTGAACAATTCTATGAAATACTACTTGGAGTTTGATAGAATTTTGTCCCCAGCTTCTTTCACTAATGGAAAATTCAAATGTTACAGCTTGAAATTGTGAAAAGTGGAAGGAATTCACAACTTCGTACTTCAAACTGCACCTCATGATTCTATAGAAAAAGCAATTAAGGATCAATCACCTCATTGCTTCATGTAGGCAGCAATTTAACATTGGTCCATCTAATGCTGTGGTATAGAAAAAAAATCTGTGAGTATAATTCAAAACAACTACCAAGTGTTTTATACCCTGTCACCAAAGTATAGCTGTGTACCTTCTGTATTTGGTTCAAAGTCTTCTGGGCTCTTTCTAGTTATGCCACCACAAGTAGACTAAAAGTTACCAGGAAGGTCTTTAGTTTTTCAAGGAAGTTGGGTATTGTGCTTGCAGAAAGAAATTTAGATGTGCAAAATCACTTTTCTATACACTCCAACAGCGTGGAACTGCTTGTTTTTTGTTTGTTTCTTTTTCAAAGTTATATTTTCTGAATTCTAAAGTTTTTAGGGGAAGGTTAAGGTGGCATAGGATTGGACTTTGCTTTCAGAGTGGAAGGAATAAAAAACAGTATAAAAGAAGAATTTTGTAATGAGTTTCCTACACCAGAGTTTAGTGGAATCCCTGTTCAATAATATCCATTCCCTAAGCTTTGTGCTTGGGGATTAAGTCAATATTAAGGATATGGTAACTCTATCAGAGATGAGCTGTTGCATTTTAGTGTTGAAATAGAGCTTTAAAAGAAAAAAAAAGAAAAAAAAAAGTGAAATGGCCCTTGACTAAATGAGGCTGATTCAACGGGGTGAAATTTAATTTTTGTGTCAGTTGGCAGAATGTCAACAAGCTAGAAGCCTTCTCTAATCCAGCAACTTTTGGCAGAGGAGAGCTGCTGAAAGGAAGGATTAAGTGCTCCCATGTCTGCATGAGGTGCTGAAGTGAAGCTCTAGGGCAGTTCAGTAGCATTTGGAGCACTGCTCTTGCAGGGAAGTCCTGTAACCCTATGGAGAGAGAGTCCCCTTCTCTTTGGTGATCAACAGTGAACTATTCAGGGGAAACATCCTTACTGCAGAAAACATAAAATCCCACAGCTATATTGTTGAGAGGAGGAGTGTCCCAATCTGAAGTGATGGAGTGGGAAGCATTTGGTCCCAGACATAGTGCAGACACAGGCTACTTGTCACAGCTCTGTCTCAGTGACACAGGAAAATGTTGAAGGCCTGCAGCATATAGAAGTGCATTGCTTTGCCCAAATTGAAGTGGAAGCCTCTTATGCCTAAATGAGTTGTCATTTTTCCTACAGCTATCAGTTAAAGTCTGTAATGCCAGGCTGCAGCAAATTGTAGCACAAGACAACTTTGATCTTTCTTATTTGTTACAGAAAATATCCTGATTTTTTATATAATGAACAGTGGAGTTCTGTTTCTCTGTTATCCTTTCCAGAGGCTCTACATCACAATAATTCAAAATATTATATTCCATATACTGAGAAATTTTTCCGTGATCAGTTTAAAATGTATTGCAATTTGAAAACAAGATGAAAGGGCAGAGAAGTAATCCAAAGTGAATTTAAGGAAAAATAAATAATAAGAAAAAAGAATGATTTGCCAGCTCAGCATCCGTTTTATTTGCTGCCAGCTTCTTTGTCAGTTTGTCACCACAGACGATGTTTTCTCCTTTCCCATTTACTCACATATTTAAATCGATCAATATTTGCGTTGTGCTTGCTGGCATCATCTTTGTACTCTTACCCCAGCCTACGTTCCATTTCTGTGTATTGATCCTGCCCCTGCTCTGGAAAGCAGGTGGAATTGCTCCATCTGCCAAGGCTGACCTTTAGTGTAGTTTAAATATCACTTCTGAACACGGATGGCAACGCAGGGGGAAAAGGAAGCAGGAGGCGTTTCTCCTGTGTGCACGTTTCAAAGAAATGCCAGTGTCCCACTGTGGAAGAGGCAGCTCGGCACAGGAGAGGTGGCATGAGCTGGGCTAGGAGACATCAGAGCCTCCCTCTGGAGCAGCCTTTGTCTTCAGCATGTAGATGGTATTTACTCTGATTGAAAGCTTCCCACGAGAAAGAAACCCGACATGCCTGACTAGTCCTGTCAATCCTCCTGGCTGTTTGCTTCTCCTCCTTCAGCTTTCTCACGCTGACCATTTATTGCTACATGGGTTTTTCCTACTGTGCAGCACAATGCATTGAAAGCTGTGCACAGACTCCGATATTCAGTTTGTTGTATTTCTTTTTTTCTTCATCTTATGCAGTAACCTGTTATTGATTGTAAAGTTTGTTGCCCCAAAACTGCACCCGCTATGTTAAGTCAATTAATATTATTTTGGTTGCCTCTGCAAAGTGAGGACTTCACCCAGGATCCTGTCTGGAACATGGTTTATCTAGAAATGTAGATTTAATTTATATTTATTTATGATCATCAAGGAAATAACTAAAAATATGTTGTGTCTGATGCATTTTTCCTTAAAGATTACTTAGACTCCAGTGTCCCCTGCAGTTTCTCTGCTAACAGCATCCAAAAATACCTCAGAAAATGCAGATAAATTAGATGCTTCATATCCATTTTTTTTTACTTCTTCCAGCAAACATTCACTTAGCTGAGTTCACAAGCAGCTCAGCAGTCACACAAGGCTAGTTTGTGTTGTTAGGAGCTGTCCATCCAATTGCTTCCAGAGCCACCCAAAACCCAGGGAAACAGTTTGCCAAGCTGTAGCTGAAGAACTGCAGAAGATCCGTGACATTTGGTGAAATTTCAATAACATATGTTGTAGCAGGCAACAAGGAAACACCTGGGAAATATGACAGCTGTTATCCAAAAATAATGCTACTTTACCAGCACCTATATGTATATGGAATTTTGTTAGGGAAAGGTGCAAATAAGTATTTTATTACCTAAGCTGCCTGCAGTGTGCAAGACCCCTGGCTGTCTTCAGTGCCCTCCACGTGCCATACAAACAGCCTCAGGTCCTCTCAAGCTGACCTCTGAAAACACAAACTTTATGAGCATTGTTTGAATCTCAGCTTTTAAGTGCTGAATTGCTCCCAGAGTTTCAGAAAGATTTCCCCTCTACTGACACAGAAGGGTGGAAATGGCATTTTTGTTCTCTAGAGTTCATGTTGTTGCTCTCCAGAGTGGTGCATGGTTGGTGTTTTTTGGTAGGGAAGTGAAAAATGAGGAAGCAGACCTCTTTAGACAGAATATCTGCTAGTTATTGGTACAAAGTCTTCTTTTTTGTGATATTTTCTTCCTCCCTGATACAGGTTTGGCAATTTTCCTCACGGTATCTGTTAAATATATCACAGAAAACTGACTTCTGAGGTAATTCTATTAAGCAAGTAGAAAAAAAGACTTCTCAGAACTGAATCTCTCTGGTGTATTATTTTGTCTCATCCCTGGACATATCAGTGGCAAGCTTAAGCATGGTAAGAAAAGTGAATAGATCCCCCAGCTTTGACCCATGCCATGCTACCTTGTGGATCCTCAGTTACTTGGACATCTTTTGGTTTAGATTCTGCATGTAGCAGCAATGGTATTAAATAATTATGGTATAGCATTATACTTTTAGTATAGCCAAGTATGATCCTACTTTTCAAATCCTGAGCATTTCTATTTTTAGAACAGATTCAAGTTTTGGGATAAAATTATTGGTGGCTAGTTGGTTCTTACAGGAGAAGCTGGCAGCAGCAGGTTCAGAGTTCAAGTTAAAATATCCATAAGATGCTATATTCACTACTTTATTACAATCTGGTGATTACAGACTTGTCATAAATTAACTTATTGATTAGAGATGACCTGTCTAAAATAATAAGAATGGTTACTGACTACTGTTGTCTGTTTTTACAGTGAATATTAGCTTAAGACAAAGGTTTGAAATGAATTTTGTCCAAATTTCCTAGCTATATATATATATATAATCTCCTGGGCAGCTATATAAATTATAACTGATCTTTCCAAAAGTGCTCAGACCTGTGGAAGCAGTGCAGAGGAAAAATTCTGTTGCATCACTTACCCACTGGGTATTTTTCAGCAGAGCAGGGAAATAAGAACTGCCTGCATAAATATTTATCCTGGAATTTTAGCATCTAAAGAAAGAGAGTTGACAATCTAGCCTAGGAAAATAGTCGTTTCTTTGTAAAGCTGGATAGTAATTTATGTATTGTAAATACAAAGGCTCATATTGGCACCTGCTTCTGCTAAGGAAAATATTCACTGGGAATATATGGAGCTTAAAAACAAACAGATGAATGAAAAAGGGTCTTTTTATCATCAGCAGGCTTGGCATATTGCTTTTAAATAGCTCTAATACAGATAGAAGCTACATTAAGAGATCTATTTAATTCAGGCACTTTGCCAAGAATAGGCAATGATGTTGTTTACAGTTTATTAATACTGAATCAAGTGAAATTATATTCCATTTTAGCATCTGGAGAAAACATGGCTTACTGAAAGGTCAGGCGGCTGAAAGGCTGTCCAGGCTCTACAAACTGGAGCAGCTGAGGGTGTGATCTGGAGAACCAGAGTGGAAGTGTCAGCAGAGCACCCAGGTGAAAGGCACCTGCTCAGAAATGTATATACCCTCTCCAATTGCTCCATGGCACTCCTTGCAATGCCAATTATCAGATCTGCTGACTGCCTTTCAACTCGGCAAAGGCTGTGTGAGAAGAAGGACAAGCTGGAGAAAATAATTGCGGCTTTAAACCCAAAATTGGTGTAGCTGACCCCAAATCACTTGCAGGCAATTTGCCATGCCTCCAGCTAAGAAAAGGAAGGATCCATTTAAAGTAACCAATTCGCAGCAGCAATGACATAGATTTGCAAAGCTCTCCCAAGTTGCCACGGTTACTGGGGAGGAACAAATTGGGTCGTTTGGCATCGAAGAGAGGGTTCTTCTGCTTGTGATACTTTTGCCTGTTCCCTGTGCAGTGAAAACCTGTTGCCACCCATCCTCACAGTCTTCAAATGTGCTCACGAGAAGCTGGCAGCTTGAGTGGGTATTTCTGGGACACAAAACATTCAGAATCATCCATCACCTCTCCCTTGGTTTTGATTTTTTCCTTTAAGAAGTTCCTCGGTGTCCTGTTAGCAAGTGTTGAACTCTAATTAATAAGACCCTCATTTGGTGGCAGAGAAGGCTCCCCACACTCCTCTGTCCCAGAGAACCAAAATCACCTTGAGGGCTGGGAAGAACAAGATGACATTGAGTATGTTCCAAGTAGTCTTCTCTGGGGGGAAAAAAAGGAATGGTGTGCTGGGAGTGAGGAAATGAAGTCAGTGCTGCAACATTTGTAAATACATGTAATATTAAAGGACAGTTGAAGCCCTGCCAGTACAGTTCCATAAAAGGTTTGGTGTAAGACTCAAGCTGCCTTCCTCTGTGAGGCCAAAAGATTCTCATTGTCTTGAATCTGAACTTCTTACCTTCTTTGATCTGAAAACTTGGTGTAATTTCAACTTTTGTCATCTACTCCCAAACTAGATGTGGTACTGTTATTCTAAATTTTAAATTCAGAACAGGAAAAAGTGAAATAATTAACAATCTAATGATACGGTTTCTTGAATCAAAGATCTTCAATTGACATTCCTGGAACAGGCGTTTAGCTCCCTCAATTATGCTCATGGAACCTGATAGGAAAATGTGTCTTTGCTTTCCTGACCTGTGGAATAATTGGTTGCAATGACTGCTGAATTTTGACAAACAGCTCAAAACAAAGCCATGAACTGTTGAGCCAGAAAGAAATCTGCAGTTGAAAGGCAGAGCATGTAGCTGAACCTGGCACTTGATCACACAGCCATGGAGATGAGCTCAAAGCTTTCCTGCAGCTGGAAGAGATGGGCCTGTGCAGTGACTGTGCTGGGAAAGGCACAGGAGCACCCACTGGTAAAGCTGCTGTGGTGCTGTCACTTTTCACTGGACAGCCCAATGACATCTCTGCTGAGGCAAGGCTGAGAGCCCTGGGGCCTGAGAGGGGAGCTGAGCCCACTCCACACATGGGAGTGCATTTTTGTCACGTCTTAGATTTGCCCCACTTTATCTTTCCACATTCTGATTTTCAGTGTGGGGTAACAACACCAAATGCTGTGCTCCAAAATGCTCTGCATTTATTCAAACTGAGAAGAAACGCTGTACTTTCCCCTGTTCTCTAAAGCAACAAGAAGGATGTAAGCATTTTGGTGAGAATTAACCTGACTGTGAATGCAAAACAGCAATTAAGTTGTTTCTTCAGCATTTTTGAGTCATCTAAAAGTGATCTTCTAGAAAAACAGAAATCAAGGATATAATTTATATATCTAGTAACACAAAGCTTACTACTCTGAGACCCTCAGATGTCTGAAGAACTTACAGAAAAGTGTGAAAAGCAGAAAAAAAAAACATTTAGAATGGTAGAAAATTATTTCACTAACTAAACTTGACCAAATGAGACTAAACGTGTCTTTTAGTGTGTTATGGGGTAAGGTATGTGACTAGGAATTTGTAATCAACTTGTGGTAGAAAATGATTAGAAATTCCAGTGTGGGAATCATGTGCCTTAGGTGAAAAAGGGGATGTTGGTGACACTGGTCAGTAGGAAACAGCTACTGGAAGTAAAGGCTTCATGAGGGAATACCGAGCAGATGAGCAATAATTGGAGATCTGTCAGGAGAAAACCCCTTTCACAATAAGATTAGGAATATAGTTTAGGAAGGCTGCAGTCCCTGCCAGTTTGATCCAGAGTTCACTTCCAGCCCCTACCATTCTCTGATCCTATGGCCCCATGGTGCTCATGAGCTCTGTTTCCTAAAGACAGCAGCACAAGCAGCATGAAGATTTAGACAGAATCCATCAGTGCTTGCAAAGGAAAGGCAGACATGGGCAGGGAAATTGGAGTTCATCTAACACCATATAGCATTATTAATCAGAGATGTCAAGCCCTGAAGAAAAAACTGTGTAGCATAATGATAGAGTTGATGGTGAGCATGGAGACCACTGTGGTGATTATAAAACTGTTGGCATAATGATAGATAACAAATGCTGAAACTGAATTTCCCTCTCTCAAAGTGAGTTACTGTAAGATTAGTCAAAATGCATTTTGAAGTTAAAAGAAAAATAATAAAATACCATTTAGGAAATAGGAAATAAAAATATTTATTTTAGAAGAATAATTAATTGCAGCTGATTAGTAAAAAGGTTGTAACTTGTAAGCAGTGTAATCTCTGGTCTGGAGGTTCTGTTACTGGTCACACAGTAATTCCCAGTGCTCATCTCTGCTGCTGTTTTGTTCTTGGATCTGGCTAAACTGTTGCATCACCTGCAAGGAGGGAGGGAGTTTACCACAGACTTAGAAAAAAGGCTGACAGACCCAAGGATTGAAGCAGATTACAATTCTTTTGTTCTCCTTCACAACTCTTCCACAAATCACAAATCCATGCAGCAGTGCCTTGGATAGACACTTACCAACTGTACCCTTAGGATATCAGCTCCTCAGCTTAAATGTATGTATGAAGGAAAAGTGAAAAGGTGCTGCTATTCCCCCATGCATCTTGAGTGTATTATTAAATACTGAGATGTTTGGATAATTGTTTTTTGGTCACAGGTCTGTATCTTGTAAGTAGCTTGTTTTTAAAAGTGAGATAATATAACAGCAGTTCACTTCCACAATTCATTTGTCTATTTCTTACCATATAGAGTCCATGTAGTTCAATTGTGTAAGTAATTACCTAAGTTAGAACAGTATAGGATTGAGAAAAAACCAAACCCCAAATTTGTCAGCCCATCCCATTACTGGGAGCCCATCCCACCTCACAAAAGGCAATACAAGTGATAAACAATCCCAAATCCAAATGCAAACAAAAGAAGTGGGAGTGTGGAAGCTGCCCATGGTACATCACAGGGATTCCTGTTTATCTGAAAATCATTATCTGAGGATCTTACCCTCAGCATTTATGTTTTTCACTTCAGCAAGCTGAAAAATTTCCCTGTCTTCTGCGTTTTAAATTTTAAGCCAGAAGAATGAACATGAAGAATGAGGAGAAAAGGATGCCCAAAGGCAAGAGAAGATATTTAGCTGGCAAAGAAAGGCCAAGTATCTTGTATGCTATTTTCTTACTAGTTGTTTGAATTGCCCTATGAGTGTGCAAGAAACCAACCTGACAGGATGGATATGTCCATGAAAAGATTAAAAGCTTTCCCCACCCTGAACCCTTTCTAGCTTTTCCACTTCTCCAAGGGAATGCTGGCATGTTTTCTTGAAGAAGTAAGTTCCTGCACGCATCTGTGTGGGCAGGCACAAGTAATGTCTTGGCAAGGAAGCAATCCTGCCCCATTGCTGTCATAATTGTGCCCTCCTACAGATACTAACACAGGAAAGAGTGTGAGCTGGTTTTTTTATGCAGGTTATAAATTGAAGGCTCTGTGTCAAGTGAGTTTGCTGCTGGCCTTTCAGATGAATGGCATTATAGATGATGTAAAGAGATTGCATCAGTCTCAATGATCCTCTGCACTCATCTGCTGCTCAGCCTACAAACACCAACTGGTATTGTGCTGCTTCCTTTGGTTTAGCAGCAGCCCCACCCATTCTCTGTTGTTTCAGATCTTTTCATAAGCTGTCAAAGTGAAACTTCTGTGAGTGTGTTTCCTTGCTGGACAATGTCCTCACCTACTGAGCTTTTTTTGTGGTGTTGTGATGCATATGGTGTGGCTGAAAAACACAGTGCTGCATGTTTGCTTTGAAGACAGGGCTGCAAGATCAGATCCATCAGATGAAAACCATCCCATCTCATAGTGTCCTTGGTCTTTGTTTACTAAGAGAAAATGGGATGAGCAGATATAGTTCATTTGACTGTGGGGAGATCTGGGTAGACTTGGTTTTGCAGACTGTTGGCCTCTTTGGAGTCATGTGGAATCCAACCTTCAGCTTTGAAACCTGGAGTGGGGTAGCAGAGCAGGATTACACAGGATTTTGTGTGAGAAACTGAGTTACTGGTGGAGTTTTCCAAGTCTAGTTATTAGCTTGCTTTAAAAAAAAATCAATAATTACCCATATGGATTTTAGATGTATATACATAAACTTTTACATTATTCTAAATCTACTCTATGATTTAGTGGCCGCTTGTATTGATTTTCACTGAGTTTCTCAACTGTGGCAAAAATCAGATAAAAGGTAAATTAGTATTTCTTCCAAAAATATCAATCCTTTACCATGGTCTGCTCCTTTCTTCTTGTTTTCTCCCCTCCTTTAAGGACACAATTTTTTTTACTTTGTTACTGAATCCTATCTTTAAGATTTTGTTATGTACAGTGACTGCATTACAGGATGAATTCCACTGTGTAAGTATTACATGATTAAAGAATAAGCCCAAATGAGTAGAAAACATAGCAGAGCCTATGTTAAATAAATATGATTTGATTTTTTGATTTGAGGGATGTGTGGCTATAATACTGCTTTTCTTCACAACATAACAAGGTATTATTTAGTTGCATTTAATCAACTGTCTTCTGGTTAACAGTTACGATTCCCTTCTCTGCATGTAAAGTAATTTTCCATAAAGCAAGCCTGGTGTCAATGCAGAGCAGCAGGAGTGATTCAAATGAGGTTGAGCTATCAAGGTTCAGAATGAAAGAAGGTGCAGGTGGAGCATGTTTCTCTGAAGTCTGTTTAATGTCAGCACACACAGCTCTTCAGTGTGAGGATGAACACAATGCACAGGCAATACTGATGAGCTCCTTTGGCATGGTTATTCTGTGCCTAAAAGCTGCAGCACCTATGCTTTCTGTTTGAGTACATGTTTCTTTCTTACATGTGCAGAAAAGCCCCCTGAGACAGACGGGGACTCTGCCTGTAGGGAAAAGTGAGGGAAGCATGTTGAATTTTTCCTCTCACACACTGAAATATGCACTTGCTAAACTGATCTTACCCCACTGCAGGTTGTGGTTCTAATGGGTCACTAACTCAGTGCCAGTGAGATCACTTTTCTACCCAGCAATCCATTCTGTGACTGTCCAATTCATGACCTCAATTAGGCAGGCTCAGTTTCATCGTGGAACAGGACTTTTTCCACTAGAAGGTTAATGGAACCTCAAATCTTGTCTTTTCATGTTGAGCATCCTGGATAAAAGTCCTCCTTCCTTAGAAAGAAATGTTAGACATAATCTCAGGTTCACATCTACTGTGAAGGAAGAGATGAAGCCCAGTTTCTCATCATGCCACAAAATCATTTTCAACTGCTACCCATTCCCCCAGGTTAGTAAATGGAAAGTGGAATGATTAGAACTGGTGGTGATCAAAGTTTGGAATTTGTTTTCTTTTCTACCATTTAAGCACATCATTTTCCCTTTAGCTCTCATCAACTCTGATTTACTTAATTACAGCACCATTAGTATCTGTTATTCTGGGTTTCAGACCTCTCCTGTTTCTTTAGGAGTGCAATTTCCCATGTCTTTCAGAATTACCAGACTAAATTGTTGTCAGTAATGATCAGATCAAAAGAGCACAGTGACCTGTATGCTGCTTATGATATTGTACTTCCTATGGCAGCTGCTGCTGCTGGTTGTTTATTCATTTCCAAGACTTCTTGCTCTTTCCCAACCCCCACTTTCTCTTGCTGAAGACTGTGACCAAGAGAACATAAGGTAAGATACATAGCCTCTAATCTTGGGTTCTGCAAGAAAAAATTTCCTCTGAAATGCCATTCTTTCCTGTGATGCTCTAGTGGGCTTCTCCCCAAGCTGGGTCTGCCCCAGGAGGAGCCTTTTGCATCTTACTTATGAAGAGGTTAAAAAAGTCCTACTATTTGTCCTCTGGTGCAGTTGTAGGAAGCCAAGAAGTGTCTGCCCTGTTCCTATGAACTTTCTGGAAAGAAGCAAATCTAAACTATGGAAAAATGAAATGGTAATGGACAGTATTTGTCTGTACCCTGTAGGAACTACTTGCTGAACTAATTTTCAACCATCCAGGCCAGAGCAGACTCCTCTGCATGGTATGTGAGCAGCTGTCCATGTGGAAGAGTAGGTTACAAGTTAGGTTTGGTGACACCTTCTCCATGTCATCACTTTAGCACAAGATAGATGATAGCAGAGTTTCTACATAACTTTATGCTGCCTGACTCTCTCTTTTATGGAGAAAAGCAACTCAGTAAAGGATTCTCTGCCTATGTTTTAGGTTTAAGCCAAGAAGAAAATTAACTTTAGAATAAATCGCTTTTGAACTGAGATAAATAATGTCATTTTTAGAACAGTGAGTTTCTAAGAAAGGCCAGAGCTCATCTCCTGCTAATACAGCTCCAACTGCAGAGGAGCAACAAGTAAAGAAAGAGTGGGGCAGATGAAACTCAACATGCCTTCAGGCCCTGCATATGTGTGGGCCATATGTATGGCAGCATCACTACTCAGAAATCATCTTGGTGGTGCTCCCTGCGCCAGGTGGCACCAGAAATACTGCAACCAAGCTCCTTTCTTGTGAGGAGGAGTGAGATTCCCAGCTAAAAGAATACTAAAGGCTGCAGGAATTGACAGTGCACTGCATAGAGAGCAGCATAAGCTGAAGGTGGGTACTGGAGACCTGTGACAACCATAACAAGAGAAAGCAATGGTACTACACCAGTTCGTCTCTTGTTTCACTCTCTGTAATGAGAAGAGAAAATTATGCTAATTTACCTCATTGTTTCTTCTTCTGAAGTGTTCCTGGTGTTCTTTTCAGATGATCTTTCCCACAGCTGCCAGTGTGTATCCTGTCCTGTGCTGGGAATGATTCTGCAGGAGGAGTTTGTATTTAGCACTTTGCTAGCACAGTGCAACTAACAGATTTGTTAGGCAAAAAAAATCTGCTTCTGTCAAGATGAACAGTAGGCTACCTTAATTCACTGAATATGTCAGGTATTATAATTCCATGAGAGCTTTCTCCTGGTACTAATTCCAGCTCCATAAGCAAATTCTTATTTTAAGCAGTAAATTCTTATTATAAGCAGTCCTTCCTGAACATTACAGTGTGGTGCAAAGGCAGATATTCTCTTGTTATTCTTTGAAATGCTGTGACTCACACCTTTTTTTTTTTTTCCAGGACAGCTCATAAACAGATGAACTAATATCTTGTACTTTAAGAATTTTTTCTAAAGCAAGATTGTTTTCTGAGAAGAACCTGGTTTAAAATATCATTCTTCCCATGGATTTGTGCCTCATGTTCTCTAATTGCATCCTACCCCCAGTGGTAGGTTTCCTGGTGCTGGTTTCCTCCTTGACACTCTCCCCCTTGCATCAAGCCTATCTCCCTCTAGCATCCTCAGTTTATTTGGCTGGACAAATTGCTGTGACTTGTTCAGAGCACATGTGTGCTGATTTGCTGGCTCTTATCTCTCAGAATGGGAAAAGATCTTTCCCTCAGCTGAGGCAATAATTTGGATCTCTTTTCAATAGTCAACTGTTTTCATTATATTTGCAGCAGTTTCACATCTCTGGAGGCTGTGGTTTTTAAAAAGGGCCCAAGAAGTTCAAGGGTTATTAAGGGATACAGCCATATGGACAGGCTGCTTAGATTTCATCTTGTCTGCAAAGCAGAGAAAATAATGTGAGGGGAGAATTGGCAATATCCATCAAAGACATTTTGTTGTTGTTTTGAAAATCAAATCAGTTTTGGAATTGCACGTGGACATTAGAATTTTTTTAGTTATTCATTGGTGAGGACAAATGTAAAGTCTTTTGTTGATGAAAGAAGTGTTCAACTTGTTTTGAATTAATAACAGCTAAGAGTTTTCAACTTGCTTGTGCTTGCTTGGGTGTAATTTCCAATAGAGACTGATAGCTGAACCCATACAAGAAGGGCATAACTCAAAATAACTGTTTCCAACCAGATAAAACAACTGGCAGTTCTCCACAATCCCATTAGCACTCTGAGTCCATTCAAGAAAAATTGCCTATTGCCACCAAAATATTATCAAACGAATGGAACTGATCTTTTTTGTTATGTGGATAAGATGAAGTAACCTTCTGAACATACTGCATTAAAAAAAAAAAAAAAAAGTTGAGTTTCATAGAGTGAAAAATTATAAGCCTGGGTTTTTATAAGATTTGAAAGGTCATGAGGGTAAGCAGATGGCTAGCTGCAGAATTTATTGTGCTTCTAGC
Organism: Ceyx melanurus; assembly: GCA_024611195.1. Classification (NCBI taxonomy): domain Eukaryota; kingdom Metazoa; phylum Chordata; class Aves; order Coraciiformes; family Alcedinidae; genus Ceyx; species Ceyx melanurus. Next base: position 32,678 of record JANHGL010017876.1, on the reverse strand, counting down.
AATTGTTTTGATGTTCCAGGTGAAACCTTGCAAGCTTATGAGACTGTAAAATTCTATGAGCCTGCATTAAAGTGAGGATTATGCTCATAATATGCAGATGATTTTAGAGATCAATCTATCACCCATTTATTATCTAGCAGAAACTCACGAGCTTCAGTGTGATTAACGATTTTTACTGTGATTTTTACTGCTCTGCCATAATGCATTTTGTCCATTTTGCACTTGTGTCCTTTATGAAAATATCACAAATAAGCTCCTGATATTGTACTGATCCCCTGGTAATGCTGGGTGACTTTCCAGCAACCTCTCAGCACTCAAAACTGACACAATTTCACAAGGAGTGCAAAAACCCCTCTGCATTCAGTGCTGCTCAGTGCTCACACACAACCAGCTGCCCTCACCCAGCTGATTACTGCTCACACTTTGTCACACAGAACCAACTTCCCTTACCAAATTCAGTGTTACCAGCCTCTCAGTGCTGAGCTTGGGAGGGCAACAACTTCAGCACAAGGGTTCAGCAGCACCTTTGCAGCAGACAACAGTGCTGCCAAAGTCTTCCAGTAGCCTGTCCAAAGCAGGCCCCTCTCTGCAGATGCCTCATGTTCCAGTGGGTGATATCACCTGTCTCTTCAGGCATATTTGCAAGGTAAAGAGATGTCTAACCATGTAAACAGCCTCTGAGACTGTGCACAGGCATCAAGCCTCTCTGCTGGCCTTGCAGCAGCACATTCAGTGCAGGTCAACACAAGAATTCAGTAATTTGACTGGGAAGCCCCATTTGCCAGGTCCACCTCATCCCTGTGACTGTCATCAGTGAAGCACAAGGCCATGCAAGTTCATATTCCTGCAGTTCATACTGCAGTATTAATAATGAATTTTAAATTTCCCAGGGTTCCATAGCAATTGAAATGCATAACTGCCTTTTTTTTTCCCACCTCGAAGAACTTCCTAAACATTTTTTACTAAAGCTGGCACAAGTTTTGGGGTTGAATATCCCAGGATAGTAAAGACAGGGTGTGGGAAAAATTCCAGTGGTTTCCAACTAGTCCAGCTCACCACTGGTTTCAGGCTTCTGTCTGGAATGTAATGACCAAGAACAGCAGAACAGCCATCAACATTTTCTTCAACTTGAGAAAGAAAAGGCAGAATTTCAGTATTTCTCAGCCTGGGAAAGAAAAGCCAAGAGCTGTATTTGTTTTTCCTCGGTTGGAGAAGTGTGCAAAGAGTATGTGGTGATACACATCTGCAGGTCTGCAGAGACCACATACTGCTCTTCTTACCAACTCAGATGACATCTTGCTTAGTCCCCTTGTTTTCCAAGATGATCTTTAATTTTTCAAGAAGCCCTTCATTAGAATTGTGTAACAAAACAGGCAGTTCTCTTCATTCCCAGCTCCTCGTAGCACGCTTGCTGGTGCTGGGTAGTGGTAGAGGAAGGAGAAAGGCTCACAGGAGACCAGTATTCTCCTGATTTTCCAGAGTTGTGCCTTGCATTCTTTCTGAGCTGCAGCAGCTGCATTTAGGCAGGTACCTGTCTTATGGAGTGGGAAGAAGGACAAACAGGAATGGTAAAGAGCAGTGACTGCAGAAGTGGTGCTGCTGAAATGCCTCACAGCTATGGAAGTGTAGTAAAGATTGTTCCCATTGATTGCTGAGCTCAGGTTTGGGTCGTGCTGGTCTTACAGTGGTGGGAGTCCATTACACTTCAATGAATTGTGCCTTGAAGTTTGTTACCTAAGGTCAATTATCAATAATAATTAGCTTTCTGTACAAATTCCATTATTGCTATCTGCCCAGTTTCAAATCAGATAGAGCACAAGCACTGAATCTAAATGGTTGCTTTTCAAGTAATTCCACCTAATCTTCCCCACCAGCCCCATGCTCAGCTCAGCACCTCTGTGTTCACTGGAATTGGTGCATAGCTTCTGCACAAAAATGAACAGTTAACTAAATGCTAATTAAAAGCAGCATGTCAGTTTATTGTGCTCAGTAGGAGTAGTCACAAAAGAACATGAACCTGAATTAATTTTCTATCCTTTTTTTTTCTTTCTTTTCCCTTAACAGACCCCAGGAGAGTTGAGGAAAAAACCTATTAAGGACAGTTCAAATGAAAATTTGAGATGGGCCTAAGAATGTTCCAGCTTTGGAACCTTCCAGGTTTCACAGTCCTGTGAAATATTTGGTTAGGAACTCCCAATACCCATGCATAGCTCCTCTGAGGCCTGTCTGATCAATATACCAAAGGCCTGCAAGGTATCTCAGGCTCCCTTGAGTTGTGGTGCAGCTAGTTAGCTCTGGGCTGGGTCCTGAGAGCTTTGTTGATGTTCCTGAGAGCTGACAGCAGTCAGCAGCTCAGAGGTGATCACTCTCCACAAACAACCTAACCGTATAAATCTAAGAGATTTGAATTGTTTCAGACACACACCAGTTATTTTCTTACAAAGCCTGAGAAAAGTTACCAGGTTTTCATGTTTTGTTCAAAGCTCATAAGAAGGATAAAGATCTCTAATACTACCAACTAATGGAGTTATTCCCTTAGCTCTGGATTCATTCTTCCAGCTTCAGTGACTGCGAGCAGGATTATCTTCTCAAAGCTTCTCATCCAGTTTCTTTAGTCCTAAAGACCTTTAGTGTTCAGATCACCCTCATTTTGCTGGTGCAAGTGAAGCTAAGGATCCCATGATACTCCCTTATCCTTCCCAGCCAGCTACTTCTACCTGCTCCCTTCTCTAGCCAAGTCCTTCCACACACTAGGAAGTCTGTGGTTGCCCTTCATTCAGCCACCAATGTGGCTCATTCCTCAGTGCCTCGAGCAGTGTGTAAGCTGCTCCTGAATGCATAAGGTGTTACTCATTGACAGATGACTGGTCATCTCTAGCATTTCAACACAGGATCACAGAGTTTGGAAGGGACCCTGGAGATCTCAGAGTCCAACCCCCCATACATTCTAATCTCATTATACATGTTCAGAAGGGGCTGGAGCCCCTTCATCATCTTGTGGCCTCCCTCGGACTCTCTCGAGCAGATCCTTGTCCCTCTGGAGCTGGGGGGTCAGAAATGAGCTTAGCCTCAAGTCTGTGGCAGAGGCTTGAAAACCACATTGTGAGCTCTTGCTCTGCAATCATCAATCTCTTTGAACAGAGATTCCCTGCCACCTATCACTCCATATTTCTGTTGTGTTAGGTAGTCTTGGCAAGTGGAGAAGCAAGGGGTTGACTTTATTGCACGATCATGCTAAGCTTTCTGAGATGTTCCATTGCTGAGGCAGCTAATTCCCTACCTACTTTTAAAACCTGTTCTAACCTATCTCTTTATGTGCTCTACAGTCATTGTTATGGATCTTCAAGAGAGCAACAGATTTCATGATGAGGTTGAGGAAATAAGCTGAAAGCAAGGGAGATATCATGTGGCCTGGATAACTTCTATATGTTCCCTGTGCACACCAGATCACAGTCAGAACACCTATTCTGTCAGTGAGTACTGGCCCCCTTTTTTTCCACAAGACTGGTTTGCTCTCCAGGCACCACAGTTCATGTTCCAGATCCCTGGTGGGACAGAAACTAGAAGCTAGAAATGTCTGAAGTGTTTTCAGCTCAGTGGAAATGAAGTGTGAAAACATGAAGCAAGGCCATGTTGTTGTTCACATGAAATGATTTTCTGTATTTGATGTGGAGAACATTAGCAACTCCCCAGTTCTTCCTGGTGTATGTTTTCTCTTGCAGAGCACAACAGGGCTGAAAATTACAAATGCTGTTAACTGGTACAATCATCTCATCAGGTCGAAAATATTGTTAATTCTTAATGGAAGCACAGATAGGGAAATTATTGGACATCTGGCATCACAGAGCTCAGCAACGCTTCATTTTCATTGCTTATTCAGAGTGTGTATGGCTTATTTATTAAACTAAAACCAGGAGGGTTCCCGATTCCACCTGTCTTTGGTGGCCCTAGGTGTTGGATGGCCAAGTGTAAATTAGATAACCCACCTCAGCTCTAACTTCTTCACAGTATTATGCAGTTCTGATACCAGAAGCGTGTTAGGATCAGTGAGAAAAAACATCCATTGAACTAATAAATAACCCTCAGAACTATGATGGTTTCTCATGATGCACATTTTTAGCAGTGTATAGTGATTTTAAACGGGTTTATTTTAGAACTAACTGAAGATAAATCTATCTGTCTGTGCACTAATACGGTTCCATCATAAAACCAGATCTGTACCCATTAAACTTCATTATTTCATCGTTCTGTTGGAAATGGATGCTCTGAGAAAGCAGGAGCTGGGGTGCTCATGCTTGCCTCTCAGTCAGGTCTGTGGAGCTCTTGTCAGCAGCTCCAAAGTGGTGAGTTGTGTTGGTAAGGTTAATATCAAACAAGCCAGGGTCCTGTATAGATCATCTGGAGGTCTGACACAACAGGTCCTGTGAACTTGGGGACATATAGCAAACAGTAAGGCAGCTTTTCTATTTAATAGTAATAATATGATGTTTAAAAATTGCTTGCTTTTTTTTTTTTTTTTTTAAGGAATAAGAAATCACTATTGCTTTAAAAATTAAATGTCTTTGGGATGGATGGTTGGTTTTTTTTTTTTAAAGTTCAGTGCCTACTTAAATGCTTTAGCAAATATTCTGCTAAATATATGTTATTGTAATTATCGTAAAATTATTTCTTCTGTATTTTTCCTGGAAGATGTTTGGCACAAGACACAGTAACTTCACTAGTCTTAAACCCTGTAGTTCTACCAAGTCTTATTCCTTGAGCATTATGTATATTCTTCTGCAAAGCAATCTAGTTTAGATTGATATACTGTCAAGATTAATATAAAAGAAATAAGGGACAGATAATGTGGATGATAAAGGGGTTTTTGATGTTGTTCAGTAAAATTTCTTGAGGCTATCCTTAAGGCTTCTTTAGTAGTATTTCTCTGATGAAAGGCTGCACCTTAGAGCCTTTCTGGTTCTCTCCTGACAAAAAGGGCCACTGCTACAAAACCAGGGGGAAAAAAATCAAAAGATCATCCAAGATGATAATATCTGAGTTAAAATTAGCAAGACTAAAGCATGTAACAGCACATCTGGAGAGAGCAAAGGGCTTTCAGAGGCTGTCTAATCATATCTGGAATGATCTGATTGATGCCACTTGCAGACACAATGTCGAGGGCTATGAAAGAAGTAATTGCAGAGTTTCTATTTGTCACAATATTCCCTGATGGGATTTCTGATGTTAGTGATTTGTCACCACGGTTCATTGTCTTGCTGGATGTCAAACCAAATGGAGATGCCAGAGAGATGATGAGTTGCTTTCAGAACCATTGTGGGGTCAGGTTTATAACCAGTATGGGGGTGACTGTGGTGGGGCTTTGGCCATGGGGAGCAGAGTCAGGGGGTTCAGGGGAGCCAGTGGGTGCTGCTGTTATTGCAGCAACACCCCTATTCAGGCTCCTGCTGTCCCCTGCCTCAAAAGCAGCTGAGGGTGATGCTCTCTGCAGCTAAACCACACACACAGACCTACCCAAGCTCTGTGAAGGGGCAGGGTTGTCTGGAGTGTGATTTACAGTCTGCCATGGAGATCTCCCCTCAGTTTACCAACTGTGGGGAAAGGAGCTTCTCCCTGAGGCATTCACTACAGCACTGGAAACCAAAAAAGCTCTCTCAGACCTCTGACTGGCTATCCTGGAGCAAAACAAACATCACCGCTGAGTGGCTTTGCTGCAGCTGTAGGAGGGGGGGATGATGCTGGTGGTGGTGGTGGCAGCTATGCCACCTGTCATCTGAGGGCACTGAGCAACAGCCTAATGATTACACATGTCCTTGATGGCACATGCCAGGCATAGGCTGCTGTAATCACTCTAGGAAAAAACAAAACACACACACGCACAAAAACCCCCAAACGAACAAAAACCAAAGCAAAACCCTGCAAAAAAAAAACCAAACCAACCCACAACAACATCAAATGGGCATAACAGAGAAAGCTGACTATCCAAGCACATCTTTGTAACGTGCCTGGGCAAGCTCAGGGAGTGTAAATAAAAGCAGAAAGGAAAGAATGCAATGGTAAAAATAAACATGGTGCAAAAAGAGGATGATGTAAGTTGAACAGCATTTTGGCCTCTCGCTGGGATAGTCAGAAGCTGCCATAATATGGCCAATGAGCAGGCTAACAGTCAAATAGAAAGCACCACAAAAGCAAGTGGGTGATTTTAAATCACTGTTCTGTGCTGATTCAGTTGTTTCTGACCATAAAAATGAAAATACAGGAAGAATGAGAACCTGGCCTGAAATACGGGTCTTTGTTGTGAAAATGTCAGTGCACCATATACAATGGGGATGCTTTCATTCTCAGTGATATACATTTTTCTTCTCAGGTTGCACATGAGCCTCCGAGGAGATGTATAGCCCATCTGCTGTGGCTTTCTGCCTGCTGACTGAGCAACTCCTCCTAGTCTGGCCACCACCAGAGCTGCAAAGAGGGGGCACCCAGATTGATCTATAGGCTGCAGCTGCAGGTGCTTTATCTCAGGAGCATCTTCTGTCAGGTAAAATATAGGTTGTGGCTGAATTCACAGGGGAGAGGAGGGCCCTGTAGGAAGGTGTGGTGTCAGACAAATAGCTTAACCAATTTCCCAGGCTATCTGAGACCTCCCTGGCTCCCAGCCATATGGACCACAACCTCCACCCCTCTCAGCAGAGCATCCCTGCTCTTGCTGCCTGTTCCCTCAGGGATGATGATCTGGCTGCAGCCTTTCTGAAGCTCATGTCTGAATCCTTCATAATGATACCAGGAGCCCTATGAAGGTAGACAAATGTGAATGAGAGATAGAAAAGAGAAGATTGATATGTTCTGAAAAAAAGATTTTGAAGGATTTTGAGAGAGGCTTCTGAAAGCAGAAAGGGAGTGAAAAAGGAGAGCAAAGCAAGCTCAAGAGCACTGCAGAGACAAAATAAAAAGATGAAGAAGTGGTGAAGCAAGAGACAAACAGGGTCTGTTATGGGAAGGTAAAGATGAGAGTGAATGCAGGAAAGGAAAATATCAAGGTGACAAGAGTGAATAAGATCCTGAGCTAGCTTGGTCTAACAGTATTCAGTGACTATATTATTTCATTGCTTAGTGTGTCTTATCAGGGTACAGTAAATAATTTCTGACACAGGCATTTTTGGCAGACTTGGTTAGCTCTTAGAATGCAAGGAAACAGAAATATAAATGTACACCAGAAAAGGAAGGGTGGCTCTTTAAAAACATATTAGGACATGTTTGGACAGCTTAAAATAATAATTTCTGAAAAGACACTTGCCAGTCATTAATTAGAAAGCTGCATAATGAAATTTCATGCTTTTTTTTTAACTGCTTTCTATTTCAGGAACCACAACCAGACTTTTGACATTGGCCAGAAATATAAAGGCCAGTGTCCTCTTTGCAAGAGATATGTGTAGAAACTTCTCCAGTGTGATGCTAAGAAAAGCAAGACCCTGCAGTACATAGTATGCTCCCCATGGACCTGTGGCACCCACTGATGTTCTCTTCATTCTCAGTTAATTCTAAATAAATGTCTGAATAGAAATTTCACAAAGCCAGTGCATAGAATTATTTTCTTTTTTTTTTAAGCTGACTCTTTAAGGAGATATTAAATACTTGCATACAACAGCAAATGCCATTTCTGAGCTTGCCTTCTCTGTCAGAGATAATTAACTGGGGAAGAGAGGTGAAATCTCTTCTGTGTGTTTTCCTAGTGCAGCTCCTCATTATTCCAGACTCTCCACGTGCCCTGAGTGATAGCAGACATCTGTGGCCAAATGCATTTTGGGAGTTTCATAACAGGCAGAGAAAAGTAGTTAATGATGTCACTATAATGGATCACTACCTTTTAGTGCCAAGCTCCTAGTAATTTTATATTTTCCTTCTTTCACACCTGCAATCTGTAAGGAAAAAAACCCACCTTTGAGCTTATCTAGAAGGTGAGGGAAAATTTCAAGCCAGGCTGTCACGTACTGCAGTGCCATCTAACCAGACAGTGATAAAAGTGAATAGGCTTATCTATAAATCACAATAAAGCTTGACACAGTTCACCTCTGCCTTCAAAGCCTTAAGAGAGGTTAGATTTTCCTGTTAGAAACAAAACTGAAATGTATTTATCAGAAACATCTGAAGTCTAGTAGTAAGCACGTATCATCAGAGGACTTTCTGCCCAAGTCCAAGCAAAACCATCTTCCTCTGGGTCCCACCACATAATCATGGTAATAAAATGAAAAGCAGCCCTTTGTGTGGTGTGAAAGCTTCCCAAGAGAGCAGGCTTCTGTGCTAGTGGCTTTGTAGGGCACCATTCCCACCAGGCCCTGCCCAGGAGATCCAAGGGGGAGAGGAGGCTTGCAGTCCTTATCTCTGAGAACAATCTGATCTACTGGAAGGGTGCCAGAGTGCATGTCTGTGCTCCATCATCTCCTGCTGTTGCTCCCCTCCTGGATCTAGCCCTACTTAAGCATGTGGTGAGGAACAAGTGTCCCTCCCCTGGCCATCTCCTGATGGGATCTGTTCCTTGCTTCTCACCCCAGGCCTGCGAGAGGATCCACGGCAACGCTGACCTTAGAGAGACGAGATCCTTACCAAGGAGGAAGAGGATGACTTTGAGGATCACACCATTGAGGTGAGTGACATGTAGCAAGAGGGTTTTTGCTGTGAGCAGGGGGCCTTGCAGTGGCAGTGGCAGAAGGCAGGACAAGCTGCTCATAGCAGGACCATACCTTCTGGGATGTAACTCTGAAAAGAAGTTAACTGTGGGATAGACTCGGTGAGATTTTGATCGTTATCAAGAGAAGCACTGTACAATACCCAGTAGGGGGGTCATCTGGAGCACTTCTGGAAGTGGCAGGATTTCTTTCAGAAAAGGGCTTCAGCCTGGCAGTGAAAAGTCTGATAGGGAATGTCAGTCTTCTCTTAGAGATAAAAATACCAGGTGCTTTCAGAAGCTTCTCACAGTGACAGCCAAAGCAGGCAAGAGATCAGTTACAAACACACTGGGAATTGAAAAAGCATTTCCACAATCAAAACAAAGTCTAAACAACCTCCTTATAGACTAATGTGGCAGACAATGCAATTCATGGTGCATTTATGTGTCTTCCTTAGCTTTTATTATCTATAAATGCCACTGTTCCCTTCTTGCCTGATGACGTGCTCCTGTTTGCCAAGGGAAGTAGATGCTGGTGGGTGGTTTGGCCTGTTGACTATTTGTTCAGAGGTTAAGCACTCTCTAGTCTTAGAAGATAATATTATTGCAAGATTATTTTCCTTAAACACAAACCCTGTGTTCAAAAATGGTGCCTCTGTTTGTTGGGGAATTGACTGTATTTTGTCTGCAGCAGTGATATATTGATTTACATGTGAAGTGAGCTTTCAGGTTTTAGAAAGACAAGTTTTGGCAAGGCTCCATTAGACTTCTTTGTATTATTGGTTATCTTCCAACTGGGAGAGCAGGCAGCCTTATTTCCAAGCTCAAACTGACTGAACCATCTCATTCAAAGCCCATTCCTTTATTTTCTGTTGGTTCCATCCAAAGTGTCATTACTTTGATGGCCAATTCACTGTCTAATGGGAGGAAGTTGACCCAGTATTCCCACTCCCTTTGCTTCTCTAGAAACTCAATCTCCAGTCTTTATCAACTGCATTACAGGGTGCAGAAATATTGCATAGATCTACAGAGTTTCTGCTTTCCTATGGAGAATACTTTCATTTGCAAAGTGCTGCTTTTGACTACCTTTGTGGTAATTAGCTCATCCAAAGGCTTGAGAGGGAGAGAAGGGGGCTTTTCTTTTTCCAGATTAATTTTTCTGTATTAATTACACTTGGTCTGGAATAAGAGAAACCAGAAACCAGTCTTCTATCTGATCATTCCCAAAGGCAGTGACTATTTCAGCAACATAATGCAGCAGTGCCACAGAAGTTCTTTATTTGTTTGTTTATTGCAGCTTTGTGCAATTGCACTTCCATGAATTCTGAGCTTTTCATTAGTTCATGAATGAAAAGCAGAGAACCAACTGCAAAAGTGAGGGAAGATTTTTCCCAGGAAATGTTCTGCTGAAGTCAGTGAAGTCTGGGCTTGAGTTTTGTGGATATCTGAGGAATGTAGCCAGAGGAAAAAAAATATATATTAAGATATCAGGACTATGCCCCTGTGATGTTCCTCTTATCACTGGGTTTCTGATAAGAAGCTATGTACTGTAAAAATGGTGCTTTTCTGAAGCTTGTACTATAAGGTGTAGAAACCAGAAAATATCAGGTAAATGTTCATGTTAAATGATGCTTCTAATCATAAAGAGTTTTTGCTGATTTCTTTTTACAATCCATGAAATGCAAGTTAATTTTAGACAGACTGATAACTTAATATTCCCATTCATGGCTTGTATTAGATTGTGCTTCTGCACTGTGTTCAAAAATACTGAAGACAATTGAAATTTATTGCCCTGGGTGAACAGTGGGAGATTAATGTGAAGGAATACTCTTCTTCCTAGTGTTTCTTAACATTGCCCTGGAAAAGTGGGTATGATTGATGTCCAATGCACACATAAATTTAAGTAGTTTATACCAGCTTTCTGGAGAAGCAAATAACTTGACTAACATAAGAGACAAACAACACAGGCTTGGAGAAACTGTTAAGAAAAAGAAATCTATTCTTACGGACAATGAGAAAATAATGGACAAGTGTATCTGACAATTCATGATAGAGATTAATAATTTCAGTTAAATATGAGAGACTGAAAGAGAAAAAAGAGAAAAAGTCTATGATACACAGTGTCAACCTGTTTTTTTTTATTCCAATACAACAATTTTAGCTTTTAATTACTGCTGGTATTCCAGCTCTGGATAAAGCTTGGATGCAGAAGAGCTTTATAACACACCCTTGTTTTAGCTGGAAGTGTGATAAGGGCCATTAACAAGGAGGAAAACAGCAACTAAACATTTTCAAAAATAAAACACTGCAGCAGATTTTGAGTTTGTATTAGAAAATGTGTAACAAGGAAAGAGATGTCATTCAGCAAGGAGGGATCTATGCAGAGCCAAGAATAGCAACTGTGAATTGCACTGATTTAAGCAGGCAGTTGCTGGGATGACAGAAGCATCTTTTCAGAAATCATTCTTCTCAGGCTTGGTCCCTTGGTCAGTAAAGGGGATGACAAAAGTGTCAAGCAAGGATTGCAGCAAACTGAAAGCACCAGGAAAAAGACATCTTTACAGACAGGGTGGGTGAAGAGATGTTGATGGTCAGAAGCTGAAGAGCAGCTCACCCTTGGTAGAGGCAGAGTGTCTCTGCACGCAGCATTAGCTGGGCACCACCAGCAGAGCAGCTCTGCAGCACTGGCAGTGGGAGTCCGTAGAAACTGTTCCAGTCAGTTCCCAGATATCCCCAGGACCACAGCCAGCTCAGTGGATGATTGAGGTGACTCTTCAGTGACTTTGCAAGAGGCTACAAATCCAAATAAAAAGATATAAATGATCCCTGAAATGGAGATGGGGCTGGAGCAAAATGCCCGACGTCCCTCGCTGTGCCCGAAGAGCATTCCCAGGTGTTGGCATCTTTCCCCTGTGAAGTGTTAGAAACCACTGCCTGGTTTTGAACACAGCACTGAATGTGCCATCTATTAAATCATGCAAATGGTTTGCACATCTGTTTTTTTCTGCCAGCCACAGCCCAGACAGTGTGCCCAATAAATTCACAGCCTGTCAGGCTTGCCAGTGAACGACTGATACATGACTGAGGTTTGATGAATCTGGTTGGAAAATGTGAATGAAGGTGGCCTGCAAAAGCTTGGAAGGGAATGTTCTTGCTGAGCAAGGTAATAAAAGTTAAGAAAGGTCATTCCAGAAAAATAATGGCCAGGTCAGTGGAGGTTTAGAGTCAGAGGGAAAATGTAAACATGGAAATATGGGTGGTTATTGTTTAATAAATAAGAGTATGTGGCTTAAAAATGATACAACAGTAATCAGTCTTATCAGAGGCATAAAACAGATCAGTATTAGTGTTAGGAAAACACTGAGCAAGTCCCAAACTTTTTTTCTTGAGCACTGATTGCATGGTGTGAATGGTGAGGATCAGGGGTGGAATTATATTGCTTTTCCTTGTGGCACAAAGAGTGGTTTGAGGGGTATTTTAGCAGGACTTTCAGATGGGGCTACAATCCAGCACACTCCCTCTGCCACCCCTCTGGACCTGACTTCTATCATCTACTAGGATGCATTTTGCATTAATAGCCCTGTAATTGTTCAGTGCTTGGGGCAAGGACTGTCACAGGTACTGCTGCAGAACAAATAAATTGTGGAAATTATGGATTTGCTCCCTATTCTACACAGTCTAAATATATTTTGCCTCTGGTCCCTCATTTTGGCAGAGCCTTTTGTCATTGTTCTAAATGGATCACATCAGGGATTTGGTAGTGATTTGAAAGGGTCAACAATTGTGAATACCTTTTCCTAGGAAAAATTACATTTTGGAACTTAATTAGCAGCATAGTGTGCTTTATGTTTAAATTAATGCCTGCATTCTCAGAGGTGTGTCTTCTGGGCAGGGTTGGTTTTTTTTGTGAAACTAGACCTGAAAATGAAACGAATGACTAAAATTAGGGACAACTAAGAAGTCATTGCTAAGTTTTTCTGACATATTTCTGGTCTGTATCCCAAATAGCTGATTTCAGTCTCATTTGAAAGGATGTTAAAATTTGGAAAAGGCCTGGCTTGGGTTTTCTTTTAAGTCTGGAGATTAGTTTTGATCTTGCCTCTGACAATACCTGCTGGAATGATCCTGTACCTGTGGCATTGCTGTCTGTGCTGTGGGCTGGTAGCAATCAGTGAATTCCTGTCTGTGGGAATAAAACTCTACTGATTTGTTCCAGTTAAGCAGCTGAATAATTATGGAGCCATTTGGAAATACTCTTCAGTATGTGTAATAAAGTGGCTAGGCCAGAAACCATCTCTACGTTTTAGTTGCCTGGACCAATTACAATCCTATTTGTGGAAGTAATACTGGAATTCAGAGCATAGCAGTAATATAAATATTTGTCATTTTAATTTATATCAACAGTGATTTAGACCACAGTAGTAAATTAAATATTGTACACATTCATTTATTAAGTCAATATTGATTTAGAGTAACATGGCAATATTCAAAGCCTGTAAATGTCAAATTATTTAATATTTATATTGATAGCCTAAAATGCAGTTTTACAGCTTCCGAACATGTGAAATGAGGATTGCTTTCACACAGAGGCTGTAGCAACCAAACATCACCCTGAAAACAACGTGGTGATGCAGTGGTAATAAAAGCCTGCTGGTTTTACAGGGTGGGTGCTGAGCCAAGCCTTACTGCAGAGGTCCAAGTGGCAGGGCTAGGGCAGCCATTCGTGTTCAGCTTCCCACCCAAGGGATGCAGCAGGGAGCTGAAGTGCTGCTTGGAATGATGCCTCCAAAAAACATCAGCTCCTTTTGGAACTCGTGAATCTCTTATTCAGATAATTTAGTCACTGATGCCTTGTCCAGGATTTGTATCATCAGGATCACACTCACACTTTTGATCTCCTGAAGCATGTGATGCTTAAGTGGAGTAAACCAGCTTCCAGTCTTTATCTCCCCCATCAAGTTGTCTTCCCACGAGAGGCAGAATTCTGCTCTCTGCCTTTACCAGCATGAGTCTGTACTTCAAAATCATTTTATTCCAGGTAGTTTATGACTCCTTTTAGGGTGATTATGATTCCTTCCTCCCACCTTCCTTCTTGAGCAATATCATACATTCATTAATCAGTCTATTTTTATTTCAAACACATTCCTCCAAAGATCGGGCTATCTGAGGGCAGCTCTTAGAAATTGCAGGCTAGCTGTGGAACCTCTGTAATCTCTTGTCCTAGTCAGTTTTGGAGGTGCTAGCACATAACTGATTTGGAAGAATAGAGGGGAATGCAGCTGTTGTCTTCTTGTCAGCTTTGTGAGCAAGCTGAGTGCAGGCACTAAGATAGCCATTGGTAACAGCCAAGACTTTGAGAGGGGAGAGAATGGGAGTCTAACAAAAAAACACTTTTCATGCTTTTTCATGGCACATTTCTGTGTCTTCCTTTTGGCCTCTTCTTGAAGAATCTGTTCTTAGTGACAATCCAGAGCCAGAGAATCACTCCCCTCTGTCTTCTTCTGTAGTTATCATCAGTGAGTTTTCTCATTTGCAGCCTCTCTTGTTTTAGAGGACACAAGCCCATACCAAGAAGTGCTGTCTCATCTGGTGCACCACTGTTCTTTATGCCAGCCATTAGAGACCCATCTTTAATCCATGCAGCTCCAGTTCTCCAGGAATGGAAGATGGGAAGATGGAAGGGAATCAGGTTGGTCATTTCTGAGTGAGCAGATTGAGTGACTGAGGTGAAGATTCTTATGCCTACAGTTGGTAACTCTGCTGTCTGATAGCCCTTTGCTTCTGACAGAGAAAACAAGTCTGTTCCAATGCAGTAAGTTTTCATTTTCTGTGGACACTGCTATTTTCACAGTAGTTCAGTACTTTTGAAGAGCAGTATTAATTCCTTGGAGGAAGAAGAAAAAGAAAAAAAAGAGATTTATTGAGAAAAAAAAAAGAAGTCTATTCTTTGTGTTTAGTTCCTTCCCATAACGATTGGATTAGACAATCCATGAGCTACAAATAATTTGCCATCTGCATATCTGTATCACCAGATTCTGAGCCCCATTTTGAATGGGCTCATTTTGGGTTTTAGAAAATAAGCCACTTGCCTCAGCAATTCTTAAAAGAAATTATTATTTCATTCTCTTTTTAGTGAATTTGAGATAAAAGATGAATGATACAAGTCAATAAAGTCTCTGCCTCTTCAAGTTTGTATGAGATATTTTTTTGTTGAGAACTTTGGCAGAGCAGAGCAAACTGAATGCAAAGTGAAAACCAGGACTGTACCACACTGAGCACCAGAGGAGCAGAATTTCCTTGCCTTCAAGAAAAGAGAAATACACCCAACTTCCTGCTGGTCAAGCATGTTTGAAAGAATTTTCCTCCAGCCTGGGTAGGAATACCTGGTTACTGCTTAGAAGGACCACACTATTTGATTGATAAATAGAATTCCCTCAGCTCCTGCAAGGGAATGATGCTCTCTGGCAGAGAAACAGGGGATTTATTTCTTTTTCCTTTGCTCTTAGCCCTAAATAGCTTAGTAGAGATCCATGAGTGCTCTTAGTTCTACTCATCTGGATGTAGAAGGGTGAGAACACTGGTGCTTCTGGTGATGTAGGTCCCCTTCTGCTTTCCTACCAGCTCTACCCCCTGATCAAAAGAAGACAAACAGACCCTTTGCTTTCCTAATATTGCATCACTAGGCTGCTCATGCAGTGATGAAGCTTTGCCTGATGTGCTAAAACAGGTTTAAGGCACGATGAAAGAATGATAAAATTAATAATGGCAGTGTTCTTTAATGAGTTTGCTTCTCTAAAATCACATAGCAGTGTTCCTCTGGTCTGGAACTCCCTAATAAACAACATTTCAAACAACTATTTACTGCCATCTTCGAAGAAGTAACTAGGTGTAAAATCCACCTCTTATTCCTTTTGATACATGTTTCTGGTGACTTTTTCAGAGTAAGTGAAAAGGACCAATGGGAGGCAGAGTTTGTGTGTATGATTACACTTGCTTTTTTATTTTGGTCTGGCTAATTATAGAACTTACTGGACTCCAGTTCCTTAATTATTTTTTTAATTCAATGCTTATTGTAGTTATGCTCTGTGTTAACATGTGTAATTCTCAATCTGTGGATGCCTTATGAATATAAATATATCACTATTAGCACTGCTTAATATAACTTTGTATCTTTCTCACATTGTTTGACTACTGGGAGTGATAGAAAAAAAAAAACATTTAAATGCTAAAGTCTGTTGGGTATGTACCAAATATATTGCCAGAAAGTATCCCAAACCTCAGGAGGAAGGAGCAGACTTGGTTCTGTTGAGGTTTAAGTGTCTTTGAAGACCAAATGAGGATGAATCCATCCTTATTGTTCCCATCACAACTTGCATCTCACTGACATGTTAAGCAACTAATTGATAAAATCATTCTTTTTGGGTTTACAGATACTCCAGAGAATATTTTTATTCACAGGGAATGCCAAGTAAAAAGTAAATTGTTGAGAAAAAACCTTGATAAGCTTTGCAAAAGAAGCCAGAATTAAGCAAATATTTGCTATTGGCACAAGGATAGTTTGTGTGGAGAAGATCAAAAATATATGTAGAACTTGCTGGTGAAATTAACACCTTCTGTCACTGGAACTATACAAAGTAAATTTTCTTTTAAATTTGATTAAATCACACTTACTGTTAACACTTGTTATAAAAATAATGCTTCTCACCAAGAAATGGCAAAACATTCCACCTGACCTGAGATTAAATTATTTTGTCAAGATCTTTCTCCAGTCCTGCTACTTTGCTGTCTTTTGCTGGCCTCCACCTTGGCAGTGGTGATCTCTACAGCACACGGGACACGAGTGAGAACATCTTCTCACAGACATCCCCTACCAGGTAAAGAGATTTGGAGTTAGCATACAGCACCTGAAATGAGTAGCTGTTCAGCTTCCACTTGACAATAGCCTTTAGATTATGGTTTCTTGGTTTGTTTAATGTGGTATTATGCTAGACAAGACTTGTGAATAGGAAACTGTTGTATTTCTGTCTAAATAAAAAACAATATTCACCTTAGATGAAATTCCAGCCCCCCACAGAAGCCAAGGAAATTCTGTGACCAGAATTTTAATCACAGCTGTTACACAGCAAAACAGTAGAATAGCTTTTTCAGTCAGAATCCTCTGCATTTCTAGTAAATTAGTGCACAATAACAACATCTTCTCAGAGTGTTAGAGGGCAACAGAAGAACAAAGGAGGAAGGGAGACCCTGAGAGGTAAATACTTTTCTTAGGGAGGCACATGTGAGGCACAGGTGGAGTTACACCCCATCCGTGGGAACACCAAAAGGAGCAAATAATTAGCCTGCTATAATCTGTATCAAAGCAAAATTAATGGTGTCCTTTGGGGTTACACATGTCTGGGCAGTTTGTGATAGTGAGAATTTATTGGGAATATGCTCTGGAACCTGCCCAGGAATAGATTAGTCCATTATAGAGATAGACAAAGGCATTTTTATCCTTCTGCTGTGGATCGTGGCTCATGGTCTGTTGAATTATATTTTTGTGCAGCTGGAAGGAAAAAAAAAGAATAGACCATGGCCTGTGGTGAATGGTCACGTCAGCACAGAGCAGTAAACCAAAGAAAGGGGCCACAGCTGAAAAATGTTTTGTTCCAACAGTTTTGAATGCTGCTCTGTATTCAATACAGTATCAAAACGAAAACTTTATCATTTGAGGTAGTTCTGCTGGACTGAAGGTATTGGAACAGTTTGTGCATCAGGAAAGGAATTACTAAGTTTTGAAAACTCATAGGAATGGGAAAAATAATATATTCGACTTGCACGGTGGGGTTGTAATTATAGGCTCAAAAACTTATCAACAACAGCAATATCTATTTTTACTAAATGAACTCAATAAGGCTGCTAAAAAAAAAAAAAAAAAAGAGCATGAGTCCATTCTGGTTTCAGATAAAATATTTCTGATTTTATCATTGCTACTTTAAATATTAAAGGCTAGGCCAGCTCTGCTTTATTGTATGTATGACTCAGATATCACACCTGTGGCTAGGGAAAGAGAGCTGAACCAACCCAGAGATCACGTTGTTCTTCCTAAGTCTGAATACATTTACATTAGAAAGACAGACTTCCTTGATGAAACTGAGCTAAACCCTTGCACATGATTGCAAATGGATTGCAAATGCAGGAATGTTGTATCATCTTACAGGCAGGGTCTAAAATGATAGGAAGAAGAGAACATTTAAACTAGATTTATCCCCTGTGGAGGACTTTGTACGGAAATTAGAAGATGATCAGATCTCTGAATGGTAATTTAATAGCTAATTTTAAAGCCTCTCTTGCTTAAATTATCAAGAAACCACAAGATACAGTGTTATATATTATACAAAGCTTATTATAACATAGGCATATGCTAGTGAAGAAAGGACTCCAAAACCACAGTTTGAGTTTCATATTAATTTAAATATATAAGATTACCTAAAATGTCAGGTGCATTTAATCATTTTTAAAGCACAAATTAGCAGCAAAGCAACCTATTGTTCTGGCTTGGGGCAGATTCCAGCTACTCCCAGTATGCTGCTCTGGAAAGTAATTCCTCATTCAACATCCTGTCTATTAAATTCACCTGCAAATAAATGAGTGTTGCACTGCAGCCAGAGACTTGGGCAAATTTATCCAATTTGGGGACTGATATTTCTCTGCCTTCACCTCCCTCTCTGTCACAGTGAGGGCTGTGGCTGTAATACCTCCACTCATCTCCAATGCAGCACAAACTGAGCCCTGATCACTCAGGCAAGTGTCAAGTCACCTGTAGGTCTGCACTAGCACCTCACATAAGCTCAAACTGCCTCTTGCCCTCTTTTTTTTTTTTTTGCTATTACTTTTAGCAGTTTTTTATATACTTCCTTTTATAATAATGTTCCTCATGCAGAGAGGTCAAGGAAAATCAAAACTATTAAACTGATTGCACCGAGCACAAGAGAATTAAGTAGCACCCCATCAAAATCTTGCAGGAAGAATACATTTGCAGGTGCTGTCTGCCACAATAAAAAAGTAATTTTCTATTATTTATTAGATAATCCCTGGCCATTTTTTCACCATCTCCTCTTGGCTTAAAGAAGCAGTTGTGAAATTGGGAGATTTTCCAGGGAGAATGGATTTTGTTAATGGTTGATGATGCTCAGCTCCACTTTGTCTTCTGGTTGGATGAAGGAGCTCTAAAGGGATTTATCCCTTCAATTAAATTCTTAGAGTGAACCTTAAAGTCCTGTGGCAGTCTGTCTCCCAACAACTCTCCCTTTCATTTTGGCAGCTATGAAAGAAGAAATATTTTCTTTTCCTGCTTAGAAAAAGAGAGAATGGAGGGTAAAAGAAATAAGACCAAACAAGCCAAAAAAAAAAAAAAAAGCAATAAGGAGTCAGCTTCATTTCTTCTCCAACTAAATAAGGCAAAAACACACATTGATTTCCCCAGAGGGAGAGATTGGGACCGATATGTTGAGTCAAGACAGCATCAAACTCTTCCAGCTGTCACAGCACTACAAATGTACAGGTTCCTCTGCCAAAGGCCAGGAGGTTATTCTGTGACTGCTTCCAAACAAGTGTGCTGGGGATGGCTTCCTGATTAATTCAGTCCAGGGGCTTCTGAGATGATTTCACTCAAAACGACTGCCTCACGTTTGAGCACTGACCCTCTGCTTCCACGGCCTGGGGACAAGCACTCCACAAGTGCCCTGGAATGAGGCTGCTGAGACCGTCTGGGGCTTCTCCCCTGGAGCAGGAGCAGGGGAACAGCACAAGCAGGAGGCAGCACTACAGGTCTCAGCACAGGCAGGGCTTGTCTTTTGGGATGGTGTAACACAATCATCTGCTTAAAAAGAGAAATGAACCGTGTCTTATTTCATCAGGGGCTTGGTCCAGAGTGCACTGAAGTGAAATAAAGGCTCCTGAAGATAGCCTGGAATTCTGAGTCAACTCAGAGGTGTAGGGAACAGCCACCCCTTGCCCTGACAGCAGCAGAAACTCCACTGATGTCTCCATTGTTTTAATCAGAGACCACCACCAAAGGACAGATGGGGGACTCCTTACAGGAATCCTGTTCTATTCAGCAGGAGTCTCTATTTTAAGAAACCAGACTATTCTGTGTCTTCCTACTGGAAGCTAAAAATACATGGGATGAGAACAACTCTTAGACTCAACTTCACAAACTTGTGAACAGCCTGTCCTGCCAGGTTTTTAGTGAAAGCTAGTGACTTATTTAAGGAAAAGGTGTGGAGGTTATATTTTCTTCCAGAAAGTGAAAAAAAATTTTGACTAAAAAAAAAAAAAGATAAACCAGAATTAAAAAATAAAAATAAAATAGTAATTTGACGAAAGAAAAAAAGAACCAAAATATTTTCCTTGAGGAAACCATCTAAATTTCATGAAGTTTTGTAAGTTAAAAATGGCATCAAACAGCACATAGTAGCTACCTAATTGTGATGGACAGTCAATAAGAAACAAAGAATAATAAATGTCTGTATTTTCTTACATAAAACATCTCTCTGCAATTTCTCAATTGCAGCTGAAATCTAAAATTATCCAGTTTGATCAATGGTCTAGGTAGATGAAATATCTGGTCAACCCATTAAATAAGAAAGTTAATAAGAGAGAACCATCTCACAGTTCATGAAATAGTACAGCAAAGTATAATTTTTCAAGTCCTAGTAATTATGTTGGCTATCACACCATTACTGGTATAATGTGAAGCTAATAAGCCAAGTAATTAGAATGCACTAGGTCAGAGTTTTCACCTTAATACTGAAGGGTAAATGAGAATGAGGCATTCTAATATTTAGCATATGGCTAAAACAGGACAAAAGCAGGTTGCTTCTTAGAGGGAAAATGCTCATCAAGTTGAAAGTTGTTGGTGTTGACCTACATGCTGGGCCTAATGAAGGTCATGATGAGCATTTAATTGTGTCACAGATGCCAGAGGTCTGAGGAGCTGAGTTTCTCCTCTCTGAGTGACTTGGCTTGCTGTTGCTATTGCCCAAGTTCTCTTAGGCTGAATTGCCTCCTTACTTACAAATTGAAAGCAGCACTAGAAAAGATTGTCTCACCCTCAAGACTGGATTAATTTTCCATAGCTCAGAAAAAGAAGCGTGGTATTCCTGAAAATCAGGGGGTGAAAAGGCTTCTTTGGCTGGTAGTTCAGTTCACAGTATTGCCAGACCTAATTCTGTTATTTCATGTTCTCCCTGTCAGACTACTCAGCTGTTTTTGAAAGAAAGCCAACTACAGACCCCAGAATCCATGAGTTTACCAGAAAACAGTTAGATGCACTCCCCAGCACCAAGATTATTCACTGTCAGCTGCTGACAGGCACAAAGCACCAGAGCACCTTTCTCTTCAGCCACAGATACAGCAAACTCAGAACATCCAAAGGATGCTTCTCTTTCACTCCTTGAGACTGCCTAAATCCAAACAAATTCCTTCTCGACCTTCTCAGGAGCCACTCACTTAATTTTTTACCACCAGTCAGTGACTGGTACATGGGAAGCTGCTCGGGAACGCAGGTCTTCTTGGCACCAGCAGTTTTTGCTTCTACTTGTTTAGATCCTGCTAAATAAAATGCCAATGAGGTGAATATAAATGAGCATAAAAATAACTTATCATTGCCAGACTATACTCTCAAATTATACTTCCTCAATAATTGCTTGACTGACGCATCTAAGCATATATCTTTCATATCCATACTAATTAATGAGTTGGCACCTCAAGAGATTCAAAACTAAGCTTTTTCCTTCCCTGGAAATGATGTGTAAAACTCCAGAGGATTTCTATTTAATAATCCATCTAATATTTATATTTCATTAAAATACACTTCTTTTACTTTGGTAGCATTCCTTTAACTCCCACAGGTCTCTGGTCTATTCACAAAAGGACGTGAATAATTCAAGGCAGCATTTAGGCAGTTAATGTCACGACAGGGGTTTTTTTCTCTTCCACAAACCCAGCGTGGACTTCTCAGGTGCAGTTCTTCCCAAGCAGGAGCTGTGCAGCTCCCAGTGAGCCCTGCTCAGCCTACAAGGAGGAGAGTGAGGGAGATTCAGGGAGGAGTTGTTGGCTTCTGGTGCTAATCGTTTCAGAAGATAACGGAGACACTCGGGCTTTTGAGTGATGGAGATCAACGAGCTTTTGTCTTCCTGTTGCCTCTCTAAAGAACCTCATTATAAGATGCTCAGACATCCATTTTCCAGCTTTTTTTTTTTCTCTCTGTGAGCTGCTTCAAGCCGATGGAGAAATGAAAAGCACTCAGATTTCATCTATTCATCCACTCCTTCCCCCCGCCCCACCACCTCGTGGGTAGCAGAGGGAAGGGAAGTGACACAGAATATGATACTGAAGCTGTTTTAAACCTTGCCCTTCTAGTCCGGAGTAAAGTTAATTTTCATCAAATTACAAATCTCTGTCACAGATGCAGGTGTGAATGTCACCAGAAGACATGCGTTGTCAGTTTTTATTTCATCGTGTACTGGAACCAGGAGGCAATTATTCATGTTTAATATCTGAACTTTGAATAGCTTTAAAGATGTTGGAGTAGGTGTCCACTTAAATAAAAAAGTGGAAATGAAGTTAAAAATGCTGATAGGTGTCAGAGGATAAGATGAGGGGAAATACCACTTTAATAAAGACCTGCCATAAAATGAAAAAGTAGGTTTTTGTTTTAAATATCTTCAGGTTTTCAGCAGACTTCACCTCTGCTTGGTTCCTTCATAGAATTATAATCAGTGCCTAAACCACAGAGAAGATTGCTGCCTAAGTAATAAAGGTATATGTTGCCTTAAAAGAATCAATTATCATCAGTGCCCAATTTTACTTGTCAAAAAAGAGATGGGCAGTAGATGACTGCAAAAAACCAATAGGTAGATATCCTTTATTTCTTTCACTGTGCACAAAGAAACACAAAAACAGATTGAAATTTTGAATAGATTTGAAATCTATTTTGAATTGGAATTTTTTTAATTGGAATTTTGAAACAGATTCGAAATGTGAATATTGCAAGTCTGCAGTGGGGAAAAAAAACCTAAGTTCACTGAGGAGAACTGCCAAAACCTTGTGGACTGTGGCACAGCCAGTCCACCCGTGACCAAGGTCCTTGCTTCACAGAGCACTTTACACCCAGGCTGCCAGAACTGAGCACCTTTTTGGGAGGAGAAGGGGGACCTGTCACTCCACACAGATGCAGAAGGAGGATTTGTTTCCACCACGTTTTCAGAGGAGCTGAGAAAGGAGATCTCAGAGAACAGATGCAGCATGAGGCATTTGGCTTGGGATAGTGACACATGGGGACAGTTCAGTGCCCCCAAACTGGAAGATGCATCTTGCAATGCCCACACCAATCAGGTGCTCCAGATTATTTCTGCTGGACAGCACTTCTTTGGTCCTGGGAGCAGGTTTCACTCTGCCTGCTGGAGAAACTGCTGGCCACAGTGAAACTGCTGGGTTTAGCTGTGAGATGTCAAAACGAGTTGGTCAGTGGCTGTGCATTAACAGAGAAATGGACATTACTAAAAAAAAAAAAAAAGGAAGAACCTGTATTACTGACTACATTTTGGTAGTTCACTACTGTCTTTTTGGTTTAAGCCACACAAGCTGCACGAAACACTCCAGTATCATGTGTTTAAATATCATTCCCTGAGCAAAGCACAGCTTTATTGGCATTTTTCTCCTTGCAGAATGCTCTTCCCTTAATAAACCAGTTTGTAGCCAGAGTAAGAGCAAGTAGCAGAATCTGTCTCTCTCTCTGACTTCCCTTGACCAGAATACACAAGAGAAGCAAATGGAAAACAACACAGAGCAAAAGACCTGTAAAAATAGATCTTCCTTAGTATGGGAAATGCTCACATGAAATTACAGAGAGGGTGAAACTGAACTAGCAGTATTGTTAGGTAGAATGGCTTGATAATTGAAGAAAAATGTGAGTGAATAAAGGTTCAGCAACAAGTGACTTACCTGGGAGATGAGATCCAGCAGCAGGAAACCTTAATGAATCAGACCCTCTTAGTGAAAGCAACATTTTAATTTCATTTTCTTTGAAATGGCTATGGATATGCCAACACAAAAGCCCCAGAGTCACAGCTGACCTCATTGGGATCCATTAATCCATAGTGCAGGAAGCTGGTAAGGCTTTGAGGGGGCAACTGGATTTCCCAGCTCGTGTCTGATACCTTTCCAGAGGAATAAGTCAACAGAGATGGGGCATTTTGACAGGGATCTTCATCAGCAGTGTTCCACTGCCTGACCTCTGCTGCTGTGCAGACATGCCTGGCAGAGCCTGGGCAGCTGGGAGGCTTGCCTAGGTAGATGGGATGACATCCCACTGCAGTGCTGTCAGAAGTGTGCACAGCATTCCCAGAGCTACCTCCAGAGATGATGAATAAAGGGTTTCTAGCAAGAACATGAGCTATTAATGACTTAACCCCCATTCTCCAGCTTCCCAGCTCTGACTTAACATTGGTCTCCTTTTGATGTGCACCGAAGGCTCCTGCTCGGTGGAGACTGCAGGCTTGGAGCTATTAGTCACAGGCATTAGAGGTTAGAGTTGTCCTTCAGTCATGAATAAAAGCAAGCACCCCCTTTGAGTTGAAAAAGACCCTGTCAACTGCTCGGTTTGCAGGCAAACAGCGAGGAAAGGGCTGGTCCGAGTCAGTCTGAGAGCTGTAATTGCCCCAGAGGCTTTGTTTGTGTTCACAAACACCCTGCCCTTTTCCAGATTTTCTTCTTCCCTTTTTTGTCATGGAAGACCCGAGTACACAGCAGGGGAATCTAAGCAACCACTGGTTTTCATGGCAAAGCTACTCAACGGAAGAGCTGTCAAATCACAAAGGAAAAAGTAGGGCATATTCCCCTTCATCTTTTATACTTCTAAACTGAATTATGAATAAGAACGATGAGTAAAACAACTGTGATTTTATATCAATCCTAACAGTAATAGAATTTCTTTTCCTCCTTTCATATGGATGGATTTTTATTCTAACCTTATAAGCATGAGACTATAAGCTTGCTCCTGGTTCTCCCTTGTTTTGCAGAGGGAGGAGGGGTAAGGAGAGGAGAGGGCTGGAGAAGGGCCTTGCACCAGTCTTAGAAACATCCTTTCATGTCACAGCAGCTCTTTCAAGCATCCAAAAGATGTCCTGTGCAAAGTCAGGTTCCAATTCAAACCCTGTGAAATCTCATCCAGCCTGGCCACCTGGTTGCCCTCTACATGGCACGTTGTGGCACTCAAGGTGTTGACAAATAGCAGTTGTAAGATAAGATAATTTCATTAATCTTCCTGCAAATACAATAATTTGCTATTATTACCATTTTGAGCAGTTAATTTGCATGCCAGGCCAAACTAGTTTTTCCAGAATTTTTTTAAAGTATGAAGAGATTTCTTTCTGGATTATTTATTTATTTAAAGTATTCTGTTTAACTTTCATGGAAAAAAATAAAAATAAAAAATGAGGTGCCTTGAATAGTATTTGTTTAGCAAATACTATTTTCCTTAAGAAGATTTACCCAGTATCCCTCCAGATCATTCTCAACCCTAAAAGTAAGAAATGCAATACTACCATTTTATGGGTGCCTTAAATGTACTGCTATCTGCATTCATGAATGAAATTCAAATTATTTATTGTTAAAGAATAGAGGGTATAAGTTACTTTAGAAATGGAGCTTTAGAGATGCATGTCAAATGTTAAATGGTTTGGCTGAATAATATAAATGTTGAAATTATGCAATAGAAAGAGGGTTTAGCTACAGGAATGATAATTGCCTAATACTAACAACTTAGAAATAAAATGACTCCGTGTGGAAAGCTTACAGAAGATTTTCAGGCAGTGCCATGTAGTAGGAAAAACATTGGGTTTTGAAATCACTCTAAAAGTTCCTTCTTTATCATACCTCACTGATATTTCCTTCTATTTTCTCCTCAACTTCACCAATTTTTTGCATTAGCTGCCTGTAAAACTTGTGAGAAGCCCAACTGGTTTTACACCTCAATTCACAGGCTGCTGCAGCTCCAAAACCTGGGGCAGGATGTGCTGACCAAACTCCACCAAGTCTGACACCTCAGGAGGACCTGCCATTCCCCAAACGTCTGTCCCCTTCAAGCTGGTGGCACCACCTCTGTCACACACCCTCGTAGTCCTGCTTTGCACAGAGGTGAGTCCTGTAACCCTGACCTTGATGAGTCCAGTTTTGGATGCAGCTTAAGGAAGAGCAGTAATCAGGTGTATAAAATAAGAAGGTTTGAACAATGAAGGGACAGAATCATGTGCATATAGGGATGCACACATTTTTTTTTTTCAGTGTGACTCAGAACAGGCTGTCACCAGGGTCAAAAAATAAATGGGAAGTGAGGAATGTGCCATGGAACAGCTTCAGCATTCAAGGTTGGCTTTTTCAAGTCACCATTCTCAAGATCATTAAAGATCAAAAGAAAATTTATTCATGCCATGCTATCTGATATAGCCTCTCACTTCCCTCTTTAAACAGAGGCTCCATATATGTGTTTGTGTTTACTAGAAACGGGGTGACTAGCAGAAATCTGATAGCCTTCTTTATTATTAGGGCTTCTTGAAGTTTAAACTTGGAAATCATATGCAAAAAAAATATTAAAATAATACTATCAAAGGCTCCGTCTTTCGGAGATTCAGTTCATAAATATGCACTTTGATGGAGGAAATGCAGCCCCTTTTATGCAGGATGAATGTCATCAAGGAGATATTCTCATGCTAATTATTACAGACAATTCATGGCTGAGCAGCACTCAGATAATGTAAGAATGGTGGGGGCTTATTGCCACACTCTTCTGTTCTTCTGCTGCAGCTCCTGTTAACCACTTTCTCACTAAGCCTGATATTTCATCTGCAACTTGCCATCTCCAGGGAGAGGGAGGCTGTAGCTTGGCAAGAGTTGTTGGGAGTGGTTGGAGGTCCTGATGGACCTGATCAGCCCCAGCTGGGACCTGTTTTGACCCAGCCCAAAGCACTCAGCCCTTCCCCAGTTGCCCTAAGGGTGCAGGGTTCCTAACAGCTCCATAGCTGCTGCTCCCTGGTAAGTGTGGGTACTCCTGCTGCCTTTGTAGTCAGACCAGGGAATGCTGGAGGAGCAGTCTGTCTCAGCCTGGGATGGTGTCCACCAGAAACAACAGCTGCTGCTGGTAGGAACAAGAAATGTCATGTTCTGGCACAAGAAATACACGTGCGTGATGAAATTGGATGATTAGATTGTGATTGTGACCCCCCAACTTTATTTTCATGACCTTTTGTATTGGCATCTCTATTCCTTCAATGAGAAAAAAATCCCAGAAGGCTGTCAAGAAACAGAGAAATCCATCAGAGCCTCAGTGAGTGCTGAATTTCATGGTTGTGGCAGCACTGAGCACCTCAAGTTGGAAGAGATGGAGAAAATAAACAAACGGGGGAAAACAGCTTCAGGCAGAACAAGTTGAATCCATTTTTCCTGTTACAGTGGGGTGGGAAGGAGAAGCATGTGCCAAACAGAAAGATGAGTGCTGATGGCCATTACTTATGTAAGCAACTTTGGCTTGCCAGCCCAGTGCAGGAGGCTGACTGACCTTGGCAGCCCTGTGTCCTTATTATTCTCCCACAAATCCAGTGTTCCTTGGCAGTTTCTGCAGCACTCTGAACACAGGCAGGCTTGGCAGTTTGTAGACTGTGTGCTTCCTAGTTTTCACCCTTCTCATTCAAGAAGAAAAGGAAAACTGATGCTGGATTCTGTGTCTGTTTTCAGGGATTTTTAAAGCAGGGGAGAGTCTTTCCATTTGCTGTACTGGGAGAGAAATTGTGTGGCTGGGTAGCATAGAGCAAATGTCTAGAAAAGCCATCAGTTGAAATGGATGCTGGGATAAACTAATGTAGGTGGTCATGGAGCAGTGCCCGAGGCTGAGCATCCTGGCACGGTTGTGGTGGTTGATTTCTTCTGGGTGGGCACAGGCTCTGCTGTCAATACAGATCCTGAGCAGGACTGAAGGAGAAGAGCTGGAACCAGACAATGTCAGGTTTCCAGGCCAGGAACCTTGCAGAAAAAAAATAAATAAATGGGAGTTGAAAAGTCCCCTTTTGTCCGCAGAGGGACATTTGCAATAACTGGTTGATATATAATAATATAACAAATCCCTAACCCAGGGATGAATTACAGCAGCACAACTCTGCATGGTGGTGAGGTGTGTCAGGAGGTTACCACTCTGGGTCTGAAATGTTACAAAGCTGTTAGAATCCCATTTTCCAGAGCAGATCACAGTGCATGTCCCATCCTGGGAACTCTGCACCCCAGGACACTGTCTCTAGAGAGGGCCTGGGCTCTCTGAAGATGCCCAGAGAAGAGAGTTGCCCAGCTGTGCTCCAAACTTGGTTTTCACTTGGATAAATTCCAAGCAGGATAACCTGAAAAGCTCAGGCAGAGGTTTGCCAGAATTATTTCATCTGCTTCTTACAAAGCACCTTGGAAAAAGGTACAGGAGGCAGTGCTGGGGTGGCTGGGGCCCAGTACAGTGCCTAGTCTGGCAATGCAGTACCATGATTTTCTTCTGACACCCAGAGGCACCTGCCTGCCCTCTCCTCACCCTTCTCCAGCAGGATAATTGCTCAGGGCTTTCAGGCATTGCTACAGAAAGCCCACTCACCCAGTCATTCCCTTTAGCCTGAATACAAATCACTTCCAGCTACAGCAGTAGTTAAATCTCAGTCTAAGCCACTGTATTGAGTATTATTTCATTACTGTCTGGGGCTGGGTTATGTTCTATACACCCAGATGGAAAATAAAAACCAAGTTTGCCCACTCTTGCTCTTCCCATCTGCTGCCAGGGTCCGTGAGCGTGGTGTGGCCGTGGCACATAACACACACACAGGGTACAAGGAGCAGGGGAGTGGATTGATGTGTGTATTTATACAGAATGGAAACAGCCTCCCTGGGGCAGGGAGGGAAGAATTCTTGATGGTCACAGTGTCATTACAGGCATAATTCAGACATCAACAAGGTATTTTTTATTTAAAGCAGGTCAGTTTTATTTAATGGTGGCTAAAAAACTCTCTATGCTACAACTTTCATCTTCCTTAAAAAAAGAAATGTATTTTTAACTAGCTCTCTTTGTCCAAGTGTCTCATTCTGCATGGATTGATTTTTAACTGGCATTGGCATCCTGTTGTTGTTATAGGTTCATCCATCCCTTAGGCTTCTTGTGTGCACCTCCAGGAAGGATCAGACCTGCCTTTTGTAAAGAAAGCCAGTGCTCTGCTGCACTGTTCTAGTGGGTACAGCCAGGACTTGCCAAATACACTCTGTACCCAAGCTGGTCCTCTCCATTTTCTCACCACTTCCAAAGCTTTCAGCTTTCAGCTCTTCTTTGTCATGGGAAACCTTCAACATAGACCACATCTGGGACACAAATCTGGCTTATTTGGTTTTGCTATTCATATAAATACTTAGGGTTTGGATTTGCTTTCTTTTTTTTTTTCTTTTTTCTTTTTTTTTTTTTTTTGTCAGTTTGGTTTATTTTTTCTGATGGAATGGGCTACCATTTTAGTTTTTTATTTCACTCAGATATAGTGTACTTACTAGAAGAAGAGGGCAGCATAGGATAATAAAGGAGACCATGTCCTTCCAGACTCTGGATGCTGCCATCAGGTGCCCAGGGAAAGCTCTTCCAGCAGCACTCTGGAACAGCAGGAGCTTACTGAGACCCCCCAGCAGCAGGAGGGCTGCAGAGCTTGCCCTTGCTGTCTGAATGAACACAGCTGAGGGAGAGCACACAGATGTGTTTGCTCTAAAGGAGAAGAAAATCTCTGCATTTGTACAACTGTAAACGGGTGCCACGTGAGAGGCTGCATAATATTCCTTCCTTTTAAACTAAAACTTATTAATTTGCTTTTTTTCTTAAAATATAATATATATTGTGCTTTTCTTTCAGCACTCTATAAGCTTCTACTTCTATCTTAATAAGGAAAGCAAAGCTGAACTGAAGTTTTTAATACATTAAATCAGAAACCTAGACTGGAATGAAAGATAAGAATCCAATAACACCAAAAAGACACATAGAATAGAACTGGTTATAAATGATTTATGCACCAGGATTAGGAGGTTAAAAAGGCAAAAACTTTAATGTTCACTCATGCAAGAATGTCAAATCACTGGCCTAAATAAGGACTTTGACAGTAATAAGATTTCAAAAGTAGGCATTTTCAGATAGTGCTATCTGCCATAATAAATAGAAGTCATAAAACTTTGATCTAAGTATATTCCTGGGATGTTAATGGCTGAGAGGATCGCTCATTGGAACGCTGAAAATGTATTTTCTAACCTGGTTTAATAAACAGCTATTAATACAAGGCATATTTATAAGCCTCAGTAAGACTTTCTTTCCAAACTTTCCTTTCTTATCTGTACGTCTGCAGTCCCTGTCTAATGGCAGGTGGTGCCAGTCTTACAAGGATTTGCTGCAGGGATAAACCTCATTTATTTTCCACCTCATCTAGGGTGAAAAGCATGCAATTGTCTTCAGAGTTGGACAAGACAGGAATTTCTAAGTGCTAAAGAAGGGCACCTGTCCCTGGGTTACTTGTGATGGAACTTTTCATTCAGGATAGCACATGGGATATGGACAGGGAAGTAGAGTTATTTATCTCACCAGAAAACAAAGTTTTCTGCCCGATAGATGCATTTAAATGTATTTTGAATGCTGATTTATTTCTTTTGAATGATGATTTTGAATGCTGATTTATTTCTATTTCTTTCGAATGATGATTTTGGTGACTGACACCAAACCTAGCTGTACACAGGTTAAGAACTGATCCTGGAGATCCTGCCCTTCCTACAAAATTACCCTCTGAAACAGAAAATTTGAGAGAAGAATAAAAGCTGTATTATACCTAAGAGGACATGATGAGGCTGGGGAACGGACTGGAGGGAAAGTCTGATGAGGAGAGGCTGAGGGAGCTGGGGCTGTTCAGCCTGCAGGAGACTCAGGGGAAACCCCATCACTCTCTGCAGCTACCTGTCATTACCCAGTGTCACTAGACACTGGGATGGGCTGCCCAGGGAGGCGGTGGAGTCGCCATCCCAGTGGTGTTTAGGGAAAGGTTGGCTGTGGCACCGAATGCCCTGGTCTGGCTGGGTGTCGTGGTGCTGGGTCACAGGTTGGACTTGATGATCTCGGAGGCCTGTTCCAGCCTTAACAATTCTGGGGTTCTGCTTAAAAGGCCGCTGCTTCAAATTCCTTGTCACTGATTCTAAATAGCAGGTCAGACCATAAACCTAACGGGCACGGCTTTTTAATTTTACTTGAGCCTCAGAAAAGCGGTGGGAGCTCGGTGGTCTCTTGCCAGAAAGAGGCGGTAAGAAGCAGCTGCATTTCGGGAGCTCTAGCAGCAGCAGCAGCAGCAGGCGCCTTCCCTTCCCTTTGTGCATCCTCTGTGCACCGAGAAGCGGGAGCGGCGCAGAGAGGGACGGGCGGAGAGCCGGGACTGAGCCAGGCCAGGCTGCCGAGGTAAAGAGCAAGGCAGCAAGGCACGAAGCGGTGGCATCCCGCTATCTGCGACCTAACGACTCAGTTCGGCCCGGCTTTTGTGCGGGGCAGCAGCGACACCTGAGGGCCGCGGGCGGCACTGCAGCCCCTCACGGCCGGACGGCGGGAAACGGCCTCTGCCGCTCCCCCGACACCCCCGCCGCCGCCGCCCTTGTCCCCGCCGCCTCCACGCCGACGGTAGAGTCTGGGAAGTGCTTCCCGCAGTCCCCCACGGCTCTCCCCGCTCCCTTCAGCAGAGGGACGAGCCGGTGCGGGCCACCCCCAGAGCTTTGGTGCGGGACGCGGGGCTCGGCGGAGCATCTCGCCCGCTGCCGCCGGGCCTCCGGGCCTCGAACAGCCCCCTGGTTCCGTAAGCGGTTTGCTGCACACGAGCAGCCTCTGTAGCATCTTCCCCGCTACCAGCATGAAAGAGGTAGGTGGGCTGTAGTGTCGTGCAGACAGTGCTCTAATTAAAATGCTCCTTACTGGCACGTACAGCAAGTTAAGAGAAAGAAAGAAAGACAAAAATTACTGATTTCCGTTTGAAAAATGTTCAAAGCTCAACATTTATTTATTTTTTTTACAAAAGCTCAGGAAACTGTTCCGAGAGTACAAGCCACTTAGTCATTAAATTGGGAGTTTATTTATTTTCCGAGAGAGGAGGACGGGGAGAGCGAGTGAGGGACACGTAGGAGTTGAAAGAGCACTCGTGTTATTCACCAGGCAGCCAGGAGCTGGAAATACAGAGGCAATTAGAAGGTCAGAACCAATAATAATACACTGGCAACCCACGGAAGCTGCAGAGGTTTTTGTTCTCTTGGAATTTTTCCTGCAAACCATCATTAGAGCTGTGTGAAACCACCGGTTCTCGTGGCACAATTATGTGCATGTAAATTTGACATCTTCAATGTGAAGAGAGATTATATCTTCACTGATTTGGTCCAAGGCAAATTGTCACTATTTCCTTAAGAAAACACTGCTTTTCATGAGGAAATTATTGAGTGCCAGCTGAGGCTTTTTTCATTAATTTAGCCCAGGCAACCAGACGGAATCATGTTTTTATTATTTACTTCCACTTTATAATCAGCTTTTCATTGAAGATGACAGCTTTCAGACAAGAAAGTCCAATGCTTTTTCTGAGGGAAACAAGAAAAACAGGAGGCAAAAAAAAGTTGAGCTCTTCTGGGACAGAAGAAAGCTGTTGGTTTTGCTGTTCCACCTGTACATGTACAGAAATGTCCACACATCTATAGACTCCAAGCGTGCATGCGTGGGGCTGTGGACTCACCAAGAACCAAGGACCATACATAGTTGGGATGAATTGTTCAAGGACAAGTTCCCAAACCAACCCTCCCTTACAAGTATCACCCTGCGACAACATGTGCCACCTCCCAAGAGCTGAAAAGGAAGGAAGGAAGGAAGGAAGGAAGGAAGGAAGGAAGGAAGGAAGGAAGGAAGGAAGGAAGGAAGGAAGGA
>JANHGL010017874.1:0-16333 GCA_024611195.1 Ceyx melanurus | reverse complement strand
GGCTTTACCTGGCTGCCTGGCCCCTGGGCTTCCCAGCCCTGTCCCTCTCCATGGGGAAGCTCTGGGCCTGATGAGCGGCTCCCAGGGGCATCCTGCTGGGCACTGGCTCTGTGCTGGTGCTGGCTGGGTGTCCTTGCCTGCACCTCGCTGGCACCCTGTGCTGGGGGCAGTGGCACAGGTAACTGTCCCCATGGCAGGACCTGGCACAGCTGGTGTGGGCAGAAGTGTCTCAAAGGTGACTGCACAAGGTCAGGGGAGAAAAAACCTGCTCTGCTGCAGCAGGGGCCCTGGGGAGTCTGTGCTCCTAACCACACTGCTCCAGCCTCAGCCTACCCCTGTGTGTCCAGGCGGGGCTGAGCCTGGGAGTGGCTCTGGTGCTGCTGCCCTGCTGATCTGTGGCACCTGTGGTGCTGGGGTCTCTCCCAGCTGAGGTCAGTGGGAGGTGATGAGGCTGCAGGGGGAGCTGGGACAAGCCCAGCACCTCCCAGGGTGGAGCTCATTTTGCCAGAGCATGGCTGAGGTGCAGAGCTCGTGCTGCTGGTGCCCCTTGTTCCTCTGGTGGTACCCCTCTTTCCCATGCTGGTGCCCCGTGGCTCCCTGGATGCTGGTGAGTGCTCCTACTTGGGCCTCTGGTTGTGGCTGGTGGGACTGAAAAAGGCAGTTCAGGGGGTGAGCTGGGGGGCACGTTGGCTGCAGTCTGGGCTGGGGGCTCTGCTGGAGGCTGCTGGTGCCCGTGTTGGGGTGCCCACGCGCGGGGGTCTGTGCTGTGCTCTGTGCTACCAGCACTGTTGTGTCTGTGCCAAGGTAGGAAAGGTGTTTTCTGTTGCTGGGACCACAGGAGCCTGTGGTGTAGCTGGTGTGCGTGTGGTTCCCTGCTGCTGTCTGGCCTGTAGTGCTGTCCCAAAGACCTGCAAAACCCCACCACCAAATGTGGGTTTTAATCAGAGGGTGTTTGAAGGGGAGCTCTTGGGAAGGGATCCTCCATCCCCTGCCTCTCGGCTCTGCCTCCCCGGGCCTGCTCTGGCTTTGGGGGGCTGGGGACTTGGCTCCCTGAGGATTGGTGTCCTCTGTGCCCTCCTGTTGTAACAGAAGCTGCTCTCAGGGCTTTGGCTTTGCTTGCCTGTGTTCAGCAAAGCACCGGGGGTGGAATCATCTACTGGACAAATGGAAACACCTGGTTCTTGGTGGCTTTTCAAAGCAGTCTAGGCAGGAGCTTTTTGGGTGTGAACCTGGCAGCTTTGCACACCTGGAGGAAACAGTGTCTGATGGGTAGAGGCAGTCAAAGGAACTTTCTGGAAGCCATCAGGAAAGTGTGATATTTCACATAATTATGAAGGAAAAGTATTTTGATGTTGCCAAAATGTTGTTTTTGCCATCAGAGCACTTTTTCAGATTTTAATAATGTGTTATAAAAAGTTTTAAGTTGAAAGAAAAACTAGAAGTGATCTGGAAGAGAGGAGTTTTCTTAAATGCCCTTTCATGGGGTGCCCTGGCTTTTGTGTGGGGGACAGGGTGGTGTTTACTTCTAGGGGAGACTCGGATGGCAGAAGCATGTTCTGTTCCAAAACATACACTTTTTTTGGTGGACACGGAGGTTTTCCCAGGGTTTTGTCTGGAGCAGCCAGACAGGCACCCAGGGCTCTGCTCTCCATTAACCCCAGTAAACCCCCCGTTCCAGAGTGGGGCAGATGGCTCCAAACAAGGGGCATTTAGTAATTTTTGAATGTGGTGGGGTTAATGCTCACACCTCTTCAGAGCTGGGGCTGGGGGCAGCCCCGTCCCGTGAGCCCCGAGCAGGGCTGGGGGTGTCAGAGCCAGTAGTGCAAGGAAGCAGGTTTTAGTATTCATGAAAAATGCCTGTGACAGCCTTACCCCGAGTAATGAGAAGCCACCTGCAGCTCGGAGCAGTACTTGATAATGCCATAATTAGATTGGAGATGCAAAAAAGCTCATTAAAATTAAATAACATATTTGTCACTGTTTTAAGAGGCGCAGATTGCCTCGAACCATGCTGGTCTCTTGACCTTGAGTATTTTGGCATAGTCCTGGCTGTCGAGAGCGTGCAGATAAGGTGGGAGCATCCCACAGGCAGTGGTTTGGTCCCAGGCTGCAGGCTCTGGCCTCCCCCGGGTCACATCGTCCGGCTCCGGCTCGATGGAGCCGGGCCTGTGTCCCCAGACCGGGCCACGTCAGCACAACGGGCAGATGCTTGGGGGAGAAGTGGCTGCTGCCTGGCTCCACGCAGGGCACAGGTTTGCTCCGTGCCCCCCGTATCTTGACAGGTTCTTGGCTGGCAGGGGGGGTCCCATCCCATGCTAGGAGAGCAGGCGCCGTGTCTCGTGGGGTCGGGGGAGCTGCTGCAGCTGGTGCCTGCTGAGGGTGTTCGGGCAGCAGCAGTGAATCTCCCTGGCCTCTCCCACACCGTGCTGGGAGACAGGCTGAGCAGGGCTGGGAGGAGCTGGAGTGGAGACCCCGCAGTGCTCCCCCCGGCTCCCCAGAGCAGCGGTGTCTCTGCTGCAGAGCCGGGAGCTGGGGACAGGGAGGCAGCTCCCGAAGATGGGAGAATCACTCAGAGGCTTTTCTGCCTCGCCAGTGCGAATTGCAGACGGACTGGGGCTGTGGGTTTGAGCAGTGCAGGAGCACTGGCTTCCAAAGGCATCCGTCTCTATCTCCTCAGTTTCTGATGAAATACAGCAAGATGTGTTTTAAATCCCCGTCCTCCCTCCTGCCTGAAAAGGAACATGCAAAACCATAACAGCGTCTATTAACAAGACTGTAATTTTCCAAAATTAATTTTTAATGACTAATTTGTCTTGTTTTCAGATGTTTTATACAACACCTAGTGTTTAAACCCCGTTTGTTTCTCCACAATGTCACCATGAAGGATACTGGCGCTGGCTCAGGATCTGCTGCTGGAGCATCAGTGGCTGGCTGTGCTCTGCCTAGGGAAGCTGCTCCCAGAACAGGGCTGCAGCCCGAGGAAGGGGCTCTGTGCAGGGGTGGGGGGCACCTCTCTCTGGAGGGGTTTCTCCACCTCAAAATGGGGCTGTTGCCAGACTGCTCCCCTTGTCAGCTCCTCCCTCCCTGCTGCTGTGGCCACGTGCTGCCCTTCCCCTCTGCAAATTTCAGATGGCCAGGGCTTCTCCTGCAAGAGCTTTTATACACAAGGAATTAAAAACAACAAAAAAAGGGTTTTTCTTCCTCCTCCTTACATGTTGTGAGTAATTACACGTAGGTGTGGTGGAGTGGGAGTGTTTACAGATACTCTGTGGTTTCAGAGCGTGGGGATTTTCCCTTTCTGGCACTCACACTGGGAACAGCACCAAAGGCTCTGCATCTGCTCAGCCTTGAAGCCTTTTGATGTTGTGGGTTTTGTTTGTTTGCTTCTTTTTCTCATTTGGGAACTGAGGAGAAGGGGGAAAGGTGAGTGTCCCTGAGCTGCTGGGAGCTCTGAGCAGCCTCTCAGGATTGTTGCCCATCACTGTTTCCACGTGAGGGGAGTTTGTAGAGTAACTTCTGGCCCCTTACAGAGTAAATTCATTTTTTTTAATAATACTTTTTTTTCCACACTTAGGAATGATCTTTGAAGGGCTGAGAGTCAGGTGCTGGCAGCTTGTGCCCCTTTGTAGGGGGCACTTGGGTTTGTTTATTGCCATTCATGTCAAATGTTTTCTTTTATATTCCTGTCACCAAATGGGAATTTTTTTAGAGCTTTTTCTGACTGATGTTGATGAAAGGACAAAAATTCATTATTAGAGAGCAATAGCTGATGCTTGGCTGGTGTTCCCCAGGTGGATGAGTACATATCTGGGAATTTCTGTAGTGAAATTTCTTCTGCAAAGCTGTGCTAGTGGCCAACCCTGCTCACGCTGCTTGGGCTGAGCTGTGAGACCTGCACAGAGCTGGGTGCTGGGGAATCCTGTCCCTGGGCAGCCCTCTGTGCCAAGGGTCTCCCTGGCACTGGCTGGCTCTGTGGGGAGAGGTGGCCATGCAGGGTCCCCAGAACCAGAGTGAGAGCCTGTGATGAAGAGCTGAGCCTTACAGAAATGAATCCAGTGATGTGTTTTCACAGGCACAGGTTGAGATCTCCCCATTTGCTGTCCTCTCAGGCTGGGTGCTTGGTTACCAGCAGGTCCTTGTCCATCACCCAGGCACGGCACACACAGCAGACGGGTCTCGCCCCGGTGATGAGTGTTTCCAGATAAAACAGGGTCCTGTTGTGCTCAGAGCAGAGAACTGCTGCTGTCCTGTGCTTGGGCTCCTGGTCAGGTCCGAGTGGGTCCTTTAAACAATTCCCTGCCAGCTTCAGAGGCAAAGAAACCCCCCCAAAAACCATTCAGCCTGTGTGGTGTCTGCTGGCAGAGTCAGCCCTGGGTAAACATCCTCGATTTGCTGCCTCCTGAAATGGAGCAGCTTTTAGAGTTTTGAGCTACAATTTGTATTCAAATGAAGGTCATTTGAAAGGTGTAACATAGTAAACAGTCATTATTTCATTTTGATAGTGGTACTAAAATTATAGTGTTGGTTGAATTA
Source organism: Ceyx melanurus (assembly GCA_024611195.1). NCBI lineage: Eukaryota > Metazoa > Chordata > Aves > Coraciiformes > Alcedinidae > Ceyx > Ceyx melanurus. Next base: position 11,800 of record JANHGL010017874.1, on the reverse strand, counting down.
TTTTAGTATAGGACCATTACCATCTCCCTAAAACACTTATAGGGATTTTTATATCAGTGCTGCAGTCCTGAAATTAGAGGAAAATTAAAAATCACACGGCTGTGGTAGGGAAGTAATTTTTTTTGTGAGCATGCCTTCGTTTTATCGTGCACTCTCTTCCCCTCACTCCTGCCAAGACAGAGATGCACATCTCCTGTCAGGGTGCTGCTGCCAGGCTGCTGCTGTGGCCGCTCCTCTCCCATCCACTGCTGGCAGTTTCTGCTCTGGATGATTTGTGCTGGGGCAGCCTCCAGCAGCTCTGCCTGCTCCTGGTGCTCGTGGCTGGACAGCGATGTGTCTAAGAATCAGCTCCCCAGCAGTGATCAGGCTTCATGGCAAAAGGCATTGCACCCAGCTGCCCAGCGTGTCAGGGTGCACCTTGCAGCAGCCACCAGGGCTCTACAGGGTGCTTCAGTTTAACTCGGTTGAAAGCAGGTGAGGGGGAGGGACAGGGTTAGAGCAGACTGCTGTGCGAGGAGCTGGGACACACACACGCGCACACACACACACACACACACACACACCTGTGCCTGCAGCCCCATGAAATGCAGCTCTGCTGCCCTGAGCCCTACTAACCAGGCCAGCTGCTTTCAGGTGACCACTGGTCTGGGGTGTTTGGGGAAGAGGTCAGGATAATCCTTGTGCCTAGCTGAAGACAAGAACAGTTTCTGCTTTTCCAATCGCAGAGTTGGCCTCCCTGGTTTGAGCTCTGTGCCAGGAGCTCTGCGCCAGGAGCTTGTCCCCCCGTGCTGGGCACCAGGCCCCTTTGCTGGTGCCACCAGCTCCCCACGGGTCAGGGCCTCCTGAGCCAGCTGTACCTTGTAGGTTGTATTTTTTCCTATAAAAGGTGGTGCTGTGGCATCCCCTGACTCGAGTGCTCTTTGTGAGCATGCTGTATTTAAACACCCTCGTGTAGGGCTGCAGAGACACTCAGAATCTCTGCATTTATGTTCGTTTAGGAGCTGGAGTTAATAGAATGACAGTAATTCCCCGTCGGGCACGGGTGAGGGTGGCTGGACGGCGCTTGGCAATTACAGCTGCCATGAGGTGCAGGCTGATGCACCACGGGCTGCTGGGGGACGTGCCCAGAATCCTCACTGTGAAATTCCCGTGGCTTATTACAGCTGCCTTCATTAACATTTTCACACTTGGCTGGCTAACAAATGAGAGAAGGGCTTTCTGTAGCACTGGATTTATAGTGCTCTGCACCTCGGCGTGTGCCAGAGGTCTGCATCCTCGCCCCGTGTGCTGCTTGTGCTGAGGCAGAGGGGATTGCAGGCTTTGTGTGGGAGGGAGAGAAAAAACAAACAGGTATTCCACAACTATTTTAGTGAGAAGCATTATTGGCAATAAGATGGTTCTCAGTAAAACAGAAGAATACAATGTAAATAAATTTCCCCTTAATTTATAATTGCTCTGAGAATTTAAGATGAAATTTCAGTTTTCTAGCTGTGTCTTTGGCAGAGTTCACACTAAGATTGATCTGGGGTTTATGTTGGTTGCTTTGGTTTTTTTCATCTGTCATTGGTTAAACTGTGGGGTTTTTCAGTTGCACGAGGAGGATGCTGGTGAATGTCCAGTGGGAAAGAGCACAGACAAACCCTGGATGTGCTGAAGCTAACGCATGGTCACCACCAGGGAAGGTGCTGGCTGTGGAAGGCCACCATGTCATGTTGCAGGTCAAGGACGTTCCTCCCGTGTCTTCCCCACCCTGGCTGTGCCCAGCTTGCTTCAGCTCACAGCTCTCCTTACTGGCACTGTGAAAATGTCTTCAGGGTGAAACTGTGGGGCTGTCAAGGGCAGGGTGCTGTCAGGGTGGATGGTCCCCTCCTCAGGAGAAGGCTGTTCTCACAGAGCAGCTCCTCCAGAGCTTTCAGATGCTGGAGGAAGCCTGCAGCTGGATTGGGATGCCCTCAGAGATGAGCGTAGCAACCTGTTCCATATTTATTATGGGCAACAATTTGACTAAGGGAGAATTTAGATTAATAACATTCAGCCCGGAGAAGTAATTTCCTTTGAGAAAACGATTTACATGCACTCTGCCAAAAAGAGCTGTCACCGTGTGCTCTCGTCGTGTCAGCTCCAATAATGAAGTTGGAAATAACATGGGAGGTTAATAGGTCCTACTTATCTCCTTAGCACTGGAAAGGAAGATTTACAGTTCGGAGCCTGGTTTGCATATTTCCGTTGGAAATGGGAAGGTTCTTCCCAGGCGGGGCTGATGAGAGGTGGTGGTTACCGGGTGTCCGCCGGACCTGCGTCCCGGGGACGTGCCGCGGGAGACGCCTTTCCAGGGCGTCTGTGCCACCCTCCCGGCCCGGGCTGCCTGAGCTGGCGAGAGCTCCTCCAAGCCTGTGTGCTCGCACGCGGCAGCGAAGCCCGGTGTGTTTTCCTCGGGAGCCGCCCGTGGCGTGCGAAGGGGAAAGTCATCTGGGGGTGCAGGGGAGGACGCCAGCCTGGCCTCCCGGGCCGCTGCCGGTGACACCATCCTGCGGGCGCACGTCGCCTGTGTCCTGCCGTGCCCCGGGAGCAGCATCCGCGTGACGCTGCGTGGAGCTGCCAGGCTCTGCTCCTTGGTTGGCAGCAGCGTGACCTTGAGACGCCGCTGCCTTGGCTGGCCTTGGCTTTCGGTGAGGCTGGGGTCGCCGTGGCCGTCCTGCTGCTCGGGGCTCTCCTGGCCCTGTCGCTCCGGATCCTCGCCACGCTCCCCAGGGACTCCTGGTACGTCGGGGGCGACTGCGGGAGCTGAGCTGGAGAACAGAAACTGATCCTGCTGCTCCCTCCACCCCCCGGCTTGTCAGCAAACAGCTCTCGTGCTGCTCTCCCTGCTGAATGGTGTCTGCATCCCGGCTGCTTGTTGGGCTCCTCCGTCCTGGGAGTGAAACTAACTTCATAAAGCTCCAGATCACTGCCTCTTGCTCCTTTGGGCCCCGCAGGGCACTGGAACCTGGTGAAAAGAGTAACGCCAAAGGGGAGAGAATTTGTAATAAATGCTCTTCTAGCACAAACTGTAAAATATTCATTTAAGTTGGTTATTTCACATTACTGAGTAAGTGCAAGAAGAATTAACTTTCCGAACAGCTTAAGGTGCAATTCGGTAATAACCTGAGCCATTTAATGAATGAAATATTTAACATAATTTGCATACATTAAGTGATGGGATACGGAGTATAACGAAAGTAACGTCGAGGACACCCAGGGAAGGAGGAGAAGAAGTAAACCTTGATGCTTTCCCCCATAAAATAGTGAGAGCTTTAACAGGCGTGAGGTGACCAAGCAATTTGTTCTCAGCAGGTCACTGCAGGAGGAGGTAGCTGCAAATTCACATGTGCTCAGAAATTGCAGTTCATAATCGGAGCGGTGGCAGGGTTGGCTCCTCAATTATGCCCAGTTAATATGGGACTCACAGTTAGTTCCCAGTAACAAGTGCATTTTAATTCATTTTCTTCTCTGTAAGTGGCCACCCTTCTGGAAACTATATAATGAAGTGAAGTGCTCCAGAGAGTGTGTGTGAGGAGAGAAGATATCTGCGTCCTGTGGGTGGGGACAGGGTTGGCTGCCTGCTGATGGAGCTCTGGGGAGCAGGATGGACCCAGGGGACTGGCACAGCACCTGGCAGACCAAGTAGGGCAGCTCTGTTGCCTCATCCAGAAGCTCTGTCATCTCTCATGACTCTCCTCCTGCAGCCTGGCTGCTCCCTGTTCTCACTGCTGTGCTGGGCAGAGGTGTCTGTCATGCTCCCGCGATCCCGGATCGCTGGAGGTGATGCCCTTGCCCAGACTCACAGCCTCTGTCTCTTCCAGTCCTCATTACTCTGCTTTTTCTTTTTCCCCACCACGGGCTTTGTGTCCACATGTGGATCGCTTTCCCAGGTTGCAGCTCCCTTAGGTCTCTGGGCTGTTTTTCCAGCCTGTCTGATCCTCATCTTGTAGATGCCCTTTGTCACATCCAAATGCCACCGCCTCGCCCTCCAGCTCCTGGGCAAGGGCTGAGCAGCAAAGGAAGGAGACTGAAGACTAAATGCAGAAGGAGTTGGACAGGGAATCCCTACCCAGCTGGGAGTGCAGAGCTCCTTGAGGTCAAAACTGACTCTCAAGAACTTGGAGATGAACAGAGTAATTCTGAAAGGCATCCACTTCCTAGTTAAACAAGATGGTTTTTAAAAGGTATCTTGGTTAGTTAAACAAGATTGTTTTTAAAAGCTATCTTAGTTAAACAAGATGTTTTTTACATAGTGTGAAGTGAGCCCACTGCTGGGGGCAGGAGAGCCAGACTGGGGCGAGCAGTGGAGGTCCCCTCTTGGCAGCTGGGCTACCTGAGAGGAGGGAGGGTTGTTTTTGTCCCCGCTCTCCATCCCCTTGACAGCGATTTAAAGTCAATGTTACCCTAAAAATGTTCTGCTTTCCTAACGGGCAGCTCTGTTTGTGTTGAAAATGCTTTGTTTGATTTCTGGAGCCATTCATTACAGGATCAGGGCTGTAAATTGGAGCCAATTAGGTCTAAGAGCTGCTTTTAGAAAGCTTTTTCCAAGCACCAAGAGCTTGAAGGTTAAAATGCAGGGAAGGAAGCATCCAGCCCTGCGTGTGGGGAGCCTGTGCCAGGGCAGCTGGGCCACAGCCCTGGGTGCCACTGGGGCAGCATCTCCTCACTGGGCTGCAGCCTGGCAGCAGCTGGTGCCCGCAGTCACACCCGTGCAGGGGCTCACCCTGCTTCTATATTTAGCTGGAAATGTATCAGCATCCCTTTTCCTCCCTGAATTCCCTCTGGGAACGGAGCTAGTAAATAGCTGTTGAGCTAAAAATAACACCTGCACCAGCCCCTGGCAGCCTCTTTCCAGCTCCCACCCCCAGCTTGGGAACAGATGTTTGGATTTATGATTATTTATATTAAAAAAAAAAAAAAAGGCACAGCAGAAATCAACCACTTAAAAATGTAAAGACCATGAAACCGCCTGTAATGCTTAACCTTTGGAAAACATTATTAGTGCTCTCAGCCATCTCCTCTCTAATAAAAGAGGAGGCAGCCCTGGCACAGCCTGCAGTGATTTTGCAGCCTGGCAGCAGAAAGGTGACCTGGAGCGTGCAGGCGGCGTGGGGAGAACACATCCCTCGTGCTCTGCTCGGGGTGATGCTGCCTTTGTCCCTGCTGCTGCCAGCCTGCTGGGTGGCTCCTGCCGAGGAGAAATGCAGGAAATCCGGGGCCATTTGCTGCCCTGGAACTGCTCGGAATGGTAAACAGCTTTTATCGTGCCCTTTTTTCTTTCTTTTTTAACCTTGGCCTTTTTTTCTTAAATATTCTCTTGAAAATAGGGAATAAGTAAAATCTCAGAACTCTGAAAATAGCTTGCACAGAATGTATGGTTCCTTGGTGCTGCTCTGGTTTTCTGTTCAAGCATTGCAGGCAGTTTTGGTGGGTGAGTGTCTCAGGGATGAAAACCAGCAGGTCCTTCTCGGGGGTCAGACAAACTGACCTGTTGATGGTCATGGCTGGGTACCTGCCTAGAGCAGAAACGTTTCCACTCTGCCCCATGCAGAAGGGGATGGTCTGGTTGTGTCCGTGAGCATTACAGGCGGCATAACAGGCTGCACAGAGCTGATCCTGTCCCTTAGTCAGAACCCTTCCAGCAGCCTGGCTGTTGTTCCCAGTTTCGTGAACAATCCACTGGTTTACTGGAGGACAACTGGGGAAAAAACCCACAAACAAACACAGAACACCAGCTGGGAATTGGGAATGGCAACACCAGTGTTCAGTAGCTGTTCTTCACCTTCGGTGCTTGTTTTTTTCTTTCTAAACTTCAAATAACAGTTAAAAGGAGGAGGAAGAGCTTAACGAGCCATGAAGGCTTAAAATGAGGAAAAAGAACCCTTCATTTAGATTTACAGCCCAAATGGTTTGGGTCTGTCTTTAGCCTGGGGAAAAAAAAAAAAAAGCCTCTCCTTTCTGGAGTGTGTTTTTGTTTATTCCTTTGCAGTTGTTGGCTGGGACCCTGCGGACCCCAGCCCAAGTGGCTCTGGAGCTTGGTCCGTGTCTGCTCCCTCCTGGCAGGGGCAGGAGAGGTGTTTATGGAGTGGTTGTGCCATGGGGTGGTGTATAAGCATCCACCAGCTTGGGGAGGTCTCTGTGTCCGTCGACAGCCTGGGTGTTGTCGGAGGGTTCTTTGGCAGGGGTTTGCTGCTGGTCACACAGCAGCATCATGAGGAGAACCCGTGGCAGAAGACTTTAAATTCCATTTTGTTGTCTCTGAGCAGATGTGTGATGGTAGTTGGGTTCTAGAAATAGAATTCTGGAGCCCTGTCACTGCAGAGTTTTTGGGTCTGAGCGTCAGGGTGACCCAGAGAGGCTTTAATGAGTGAGAGGGCACCGTGCTCGCCTCGCTGCAGGGAGCTCTGGCTTGCTGCTAATAGCTCTGTAGCCTGAAAGTAATGAGCAATTAATTATATAAATATTTGAATAATGCTTTTTCTGGCTGCCTCTCCTTGTTTACTTCTATATTTGATACTGGTCTCCATTTAGGTTTTTATATTTTAATGGAGCAGTGCAAGGCTCCTGCCACTCTTGCAGCAGACCAGCACGAGGTGATGTGGTGGACGTGCCTCTGGGAAGGGCAACCAGTTCTTTTGGGATCATAGCTACTTTAAAAACCCTTGGGAATGATATCGACACACTGCACAGCTCCATTTCAGATGCTTTTTGTGAACTTTCCCTGTGCTCAGGTGTGGGGCTGCAGGCGCTGGGATGCTCCAGCTCTGTCTGTGCAGTTTTATCTGTTCCTGGGTGCCAAACAAGACACAATATAGGGGTGATGATAATGAGTAGCATTTGGTGACTTTGTTAAGATTAAATGTTGTTTGCACAAAGGCACAGGGGCACTTGTGCAATATTTACAGAGCACCTTGCAGAGCTGGGAGAGTCCTCTATGTAAACAGTACAAATGGAACAGAACCATTAAATAAGCATTTAAGGTAAAGCAACTCCTTTATTTAGCCAGGTCCTCAGGAGAGGAGAGATCCTGGCACTTGGAGGGCAGGAGGGAGTGTATGAAGCATGAAAGCAGCAGCAGCCAGGACTCCATTTTACACTAATTAAGATCTTGGGGCTCAGTTCATCACAGGATGGTGCTGCTGTAGCTGAGCTGGGTGTCCCAGTTACGACTGTTCCCAGGCTCCTGTTCTTCGTGTCGTCACTCAGACCCAGCTTTTATCATGCTCTAATATGTATCTTTTAAGAAGGATTTTAATTCCCTGTTTGAAATAAGAAAACGGCATAAATCACAGACAGAATCTTTTAACATTTCGAGTTTTAAATGAATTCCTGTTGAGAGTCTCTTAAGCCAGATTTATATCTGATTCTGCACTGAACTGTGTCGTTATGTGGGACTGAAAAACTCTTACAGAATTAGGCATAATGCAAAAACATGCTGAAAAGACAGTTCTGCAGAGTGTGGAACATTATTATGTTAGAGAATATTGGAGTAAGGGATATGCAGAAAGGGGCAGTTACCGTGGAGAGCTGGCCTGTGCTGAGCCCTGTGCAGTTGCTGGTGGAGGGTTTACTGCTGCCTCCCTGCACTGAGATTCTCACCCCGCCTGGCCACAGCTCCCGAGTGCCTGCAATCACCGGGTTTCATCCAAGGTCATTGGAAGGAAAGAATAATAATAATAAACCAATCATACCATGATCTGTGGGTGTTTTCCAGTAACTGAAGATTGGGCATTATTTAATATCGCTCTGTTTTACTGACTGTCCCTCAGTTTGGGGCTTAACTGGAGATAAAATCTACTCTAATCCCATTAGGCACTGGCTGATTCCAGGTCTGACTGTGCTGATCCTCACGGTACCTCTGGGCCAGGTGGTTCAGGACAGCCACTGCTAAGTGTGTCTGTGCAGAATTATGGGCTTGCTGTTTGAAGGACCCGTTAAATGGTTCAGTTTACTGTTGTCTGTGAATATTTGTCAGGTGAAATTGCTGTGCAGATCTCAATTAACTCTGGGGTCTCTTAACTGCTACTAAGTCACATGATTGGGGGTTTTTCTTCACTGTTTTGTGTGTTTTAGTGAAAATTATTTCTTGTTTTAATCCAGTTTCTTCATACTAGCTTTAGTCTTGAAAATAAATCATTTAAGTTGTCCACTTGCTATGCTACAGAAGTGTTGGCCAAGGGCTGGCCACTGAGCTCTGGTCATGCTGACCTGGAAGAAATGCCTGGTTTAACTGAGCTGAGCTTTACAAATCTATACAGCCCAGTTGGCATTTTCTTTCTAGCAGTAAATGATCTCCAGTGACTTCTCAAATTGAAATGTTAATGAAAGGTATAGCAGAGTAGGCTGAAGTCCTGTGTGTGCTGGAAAAGATCTATTAATGTGGTGTACAATAATCATTAATTGTAAGATGTTGGCATAGAGGGTCTGAGTTTGCTGGGCTGTAGGAAAGCAGTTGTCAGGCAGGGATGCTCCGGGGCACCTCTACCTGGAGAGATCAGGTTCTCCCTTTCCATGCAGTCTCTCTGGAAGTATTGGGTATAGGTGTAAGCCTTGCTGGGGCTTGTGTTTGGATGATGTTGGCTGTGCCTGACCCTTTTTTCTTTGTTGTTTCCCTCCTTTTGCATTTCTGTCTCTAAGTTTCCTTTGGGAATGAATCCAAGCCTGTTGGAAGCTGGTTTCTCCCTTGGGCTGAGCCTGTGTTGGTTTTGCTCTTTTCCTCCCATTAAGCCCACTGCACTGGTGGTGAAGCCTGAGCTGCTGCCAGAGGCCTTTCCGGGCAGACGGTTCCTAAATGTCACCCTGTCGTGTCTGGTTGGGGCTGCAGATTGAAGACATCATGTACTCTAATTGAAAACTTGTAAGAGTAATCTGTTCCATTTTTTCTGTTAAATCAATAGCGTGGACCTTTAGCAGATGGTTGGCGAGATGGTTACTGGTGAAAGCATCCCACTGCTGCTGCTGTGCCCACCCATGGCTGCCCATCCCTCTGCCCATCCCTCTACCCCCGGTCCCTGCAGTGCCCAGCAGCAGCCCCAGGGCTGCCATGGCACCTCCCTCCCAGGGCTGCACCTCACAGAGGTGTTTTGTGCAGGGAGGGCTGCAGATCATCTGCTGCTCTCCAGCAGAGCAAGAAACACTTTGGGTCCCCAGAACTGTGGGGTTTTCATCCTTCAGGGTAATAGACCAAGCGGGTCTGGCTTAAGCTGTTTAGTGGTATTTTCATGGGAACAGACAAGTGCCTCTGCTGCGTGCAAGCACCACAGTAATAGAGATGAGCTCTGCTCGTTTGTCCTCACGGGTGAACCTCTCTGGTGTTCACCAGTCCCAGGTTTTAGTAACAAATCTTTTGTTCCTCCTTCACAGCTCCTCTCTCCCTCTCCTATTGCTTTGCTGCTTCCCAGGAGGGACACGTGGCAGCAGCAGAGACTGGGGAAAGCCAGAATATTTATCACCCTCTCCTACACAGAGGCTCTAAAACTGCTTCTGCAAAATAAATTTCCTGTAAGACCCTTCTGGAGCAGGGTTTGGCCGATTGCTCCAGGAATAAAGATAAGTCTTTTCTTCCCCAGGAGACTGGCTGGGACCCGCAGCAGAGGTGGATCAGGGAGCTGCCACATCCTGGCAACTTGCAGTTTTTCTGTCTGCCAGAAAATGGGCATTTAGAGGCCAGCCATTTGCTGGAGGAGCACCTTGTGTAGGGGCCTTTGGGCAGCTGATGGTGCAGAGCATCCCCAGGGCAGGAGCATCTGGTGGAGGGTGCTCCGAGGGAGGGTGTCAGGACACAGGATCCATGTCTGACAGTTGCACCTCATCTCTGCAGAGCAGGAATTTGCTTCAGCTCCAAGGAGGTGAATTCTGAGTCCCGACAAGGCAGGGACCCTGGTACAAAGGGGATCTGTTCCCCAGGAGTGTTGAGGACATGGGCACTGATGCCATTTTTTCCCATGGGGGTTTGATGGGTGTTCTGTTCTTCACAGAGTGGCAGGGGTTGGAAAGGACCTCTAAGGGGCCTCTAGAGATGCAGCCCCCTGCAGAGCAGGATGGCTTTGCCCCGTGACTCCCTGGGGACAGCTAGAGGAGTCCCATCAAAGTGCAGGGCTGCTGTGGGGTGGAGTTCAGGAACAAAATCCCTGGCATGCTTTGGAGGACCAGAGCCACCCGAGCACAGCCTGAGAACCTGCTCTGGCTTGTCCTGGCAAAATGCCTCTCCAGGAAACCTCCACCCTGCCGGGCTCTGGTCGTGCCAGTGCTCTGGCTTGCTGGCAGAACCACAGCTCTGTTTGGGTTTATTCCCCTGCTGGGCTCCCGGGCACGTGCACCAGCGCCGTGGCTTTGGGAAGCAGGTGATGCTTCCAGACCAGAACAAAAGCACAGCCTGCAGAAGGAAGAATCCACTTTGATGTAAAGGGTTTTTTGTTGTTGACAGCATTTGTCAACCTGGCGCTGGCTGTTCCTCTGCTGCTCGCTCCAAACCTTTGTTTGCTTCTCTGCTGCCTCTGATTTCTCCCCAGCTCACCCAGCGACATCCCTTTCAATGCCGTGTTGCTATTTCAGGCCAAACAACTGGATGAATGAAATAGCATTGCAATTTTTGTCCCAGGGATGCTAAACAATGTGGTGAGAACTCGTTCTGTGTGGCTCTCAGGTCAGTTTGTACTTGTAAGACTCAGAATATTAATGGCTGTGAGAGTGGTGACGGCTAGAAAATGAAAACTGCCTGATCCCAGCTGAGGAGATGCTCCGTAATCAACATGAATTTGTGTTTTCATTCCGGAGTGGGGGGACGATGAGGAAGCGATGGGCTGGAGTTTGTCTGTATAGCAGTGAGGATGTGGAGATTTGTTAAGAGAATAGATGAGCTTACTTAAGAGATCACAGCTTTATTAGCTCTGTGGTATAAACCCAGGGATGTGCACAAACTCTCCTGCTTTCTCTAAAACACACATATATTCAGGCTTATTAATGTGGCTGTGGTCGCTCCTATGGAGGAATAACTTGAAGTTCAGACTTCTTTTTTTAACTAATGATTTATTACTTTGAAACAGCATAGGTGGCCTGAGCTACCTGGCACAGGGGATCCTGTTTGGGTTCTGATTTCCCTTCTTCTTTGGAGAGGTCAGGTGGGGTTGCTGATGCCCCACAGTGAGGCAGAGGTGATCTGGGAGGAGAAGCTGTTGCTTCAGCCCGTGGCCTTGGCTGGTGATCCAGTGAGCTCACCCCGAGGAGGGTCTGGGCTGGGAGCTGTCGGGTGGTGGCCCGTGGCTCAGCTGGCAGTGCCCCGGAGCTTGCAGCCCTGCTGGCTGTGTCTGTCACCTGAGCTGGTGTCTGTCACCTGAGCTGGTGTCTGTCACCTGAGCTGGTGTCTGTGCAGCCCATGCTGGCTCCCCGCAGGGCTCGGGCTGCACTTGCAGGGTCCTCCCTGTTCTCCCCACACCCCGCTGGATGCTCCCTCCCACTCCATGGGGGGAGGCACAGCTGCAGCCACATCCTGAACACTGCATGAGAGCCTTTCCCGGCATCTCCTCTGGGCTAAAATTCAGGTTCAGGGGCTGTCTTCTGCCAGACAGAGCTTTACATAACCCCTCCTGTTCCTCCAAGTGTGTGTGTTCCACTGCAAGCCCTTCAGCTCGGGGCAGCAGAGACAGCAGCAGCTTTCCTGTGTCCGTGCTGGGCACTGGCCTCTCCTGCACCACCGGCGTGCTGGATCCCTCCCGCCAGTCCATCCCCTGCCCGTGCCCTGCAGGAGCTGCTCTGCAGAGAGTTGCTGCCAGCTGCTACT
>JANHGL010017873.1:0-10603 GCA_024611195.1 Ceyx melanurus | reverse complement strand
AGGAGACTCCACAACCTCCCTGGGCAGCCCCTGCCAGGCTCTGGCACCCTCACTGGGAAAAAGTTTTTCCTTGTGTGTCTCCTAAACCTCTTGTGCTCCAGCTGACTCCTAGTAGAAGTGAGTAAAACATGAATGCTGTAGCGGTGTCGGTGCTGGCCTGGGGACTGCAAACATTCCTGGAGTCAGCAGGCTGAGTTTTGGAGAGTGATGGATGTTCAGGAGTCGCCACGTGGATCCAGTGCCTTGCTGGTGTTCCTGTAGCTAGAGGCTGAGGCAGGTTGCCTCGTGGCGTTTGTGCATGCCCAGCTCCAGGGAAGCATTTCCATGTGATGCAAAGATCAGTGTTTCTAGGAAAGCTCAGGCGTGAGGAGCATGGGAGAAGCAGAGAGAAGCTGGAGACGTTCCGGGCATCGCTCATCACCCCTCCTTCTTTCCCGTCTAGGAGGACATGGCCGCTCACGTGGGAGCCTCGCGAACTCCTCAGGAGGTGATGGAGCACTACGTGAGCATGTACATCCACGGCAACCTGGGCAAAGCCTGCATCCCCGACACCATTCCCAACAGGGTGACGGACCACACGTGTCCCAGCGGCGGCCCCCTGTCCCCCAGCCTGACCACGCCGCTGCCGCCGCTGGACATCTCGGTGGCGGAGCAGCAGCAGCTGGGCTACATGCCCCTGCGGGACGACTACGAGATCGAGTACGACCAGGACGCCGAGACGCTGATCAGCGGCCTCTCGGTCAACTACGACGACGACGACGTGGAGATCGAGCTGAAGAGGGCTCACGTGGACATGTACGTCAGGAAGCTGAAGGAGAGGCAGCGGAGGAAGAACATCGCGCGGGACTACAACTTGGTGCCGGCTTTCCTGGGCAAGGAGAAGAAGGAGAAGGAGAAAGCTCCCAAAAGGAAGATCACCAAAGAGGAGAAGGAGTTGAGGTTGAAGTTGAGGCCTCTCTATCAGTTCATGTCTTGTAAGGAGTTTGAGGATTTCTTCGAGAACATGCACAAGGAGAGGATCCTCCGAGCCAAGATCCGGGAGCTGCAGCGGTACCGGCGCAACGGGATCACCAAGATGGAGGAGTCGGCGGAGTACGAGGCCGCCCGGCACAAGCGGGAGAAGAGGAAGGAGAACAAAAACATCGCCAGCTCCAAGAGAGGGAAGGAAGATGGGAAAGAAGGGGAGTTTGCTGCCATCGAAAACCTGCCCGGCTTCGAACTCTTATCCGACAGGGAGAAGGTGCTGTGCAGCTCCCTCAACCTCAGCCCCGCGCGTTACGTGACTGTAAAAACCATCATCATCAAAGACCACCTCCAGAAAAGACAGGGAATCCCCTCCAAGAGTCGTCTTCCCAGTTACTTAGACAAGGTCCTGAAGAAAAGGATTTTGAACTTTCTAACAGAAAGCGGTTGGATATCCAGGGATGCTTCATGAAACTCGCTCTGCACAACCCCAGCAGAGGCCGTTGCAGCCTCCAGGACTCCCTCACGTTCTCCCCTCCCCAGACAGACAAACATTGACACTTAAAAACTAGCAAAACAAAAGGAAATCCGTGAGCCCCGCGCTGTCCGTGATCCGGGGCTCAAACTGACTTCTGCTTTGGATCATGGAATAATTGTGAAACCTCTGCCTTGGATTTCACTGCTTTGGGTACATTACTGAGCAGGTTTCTTTCGCACAAGTCCAGTAGTGGCCAGTTCCTTTACTATTGGACACGTGAGCATCTGTGTCATCCTTGCTTTTCTTTCAAGGTGGGAAAGAATTTCAGTTGCTTGAAAGTTATTTTTGTTTTCTTTTTGGCATAATATTGGCAGTCGAGTGCACAAAAGTCCTGAGCTCAGGAGCACGAGGAGCAGGGATTTGTGTGTCGACTGCTGAGCTTTCTGAACGTTCTCCTTAGCAACAGGATGGTGGGGGAGGGGTTCTGCCAGGACACGGCTGGGATGAGCCATGGCAGGGAGTGGAAGGGAAGACACGTGGTAGGTGAGATGCTTGTGGGTGCTTGTGCTGTGGGAAGGGTTCTTGCAAAGCCACCTTCCCACCCAGCTGATCTGGATGTAGCTTTGACTGGAGTTTGAAACACAACTGCTGAAGTTTTGGTGACTAATTGGTAGCCAGGTGGCTTTGCAGGGCAGCTGTAAATCCTGGAGGAGGGATCAGCACTGCTGGCAAGGGGCTGATTTGGGGCAGAAATGGGGTTTGGGAACACAGGCAGCAAGTTGTCTTGCAGTGGTTGAGAGCCTCAGTCAGCAAAATCACCCTTTCTTCTTGTTGGGGAACTGCTCCTTTGGCACCCGTTGTGGTCAGAGGAGGTGCAGCTGAATGAGACTGGGATGGACAGGGAAGGGCAGTGGGATTCTCTAAGGGGGAGTGATTGCTGAGGCTGGAGAAGTGATCCAAATCAGGTAACAATGTGCAGCTCGTGCTCCTGATCCTGGGATCCCCGTGGTGTGTTGGGAAGAGCGACTGATTCAGGAGGGATGCTGAAGGACTAGGAGAGGATTTTTGTGCTTGTTCCATCCTTCAGTTCCCCTGCTGGTGTTTAACCAGGTGAAGAGAAAATGGTGCTTGCCTCACGTTACCTGTGCTGGCTGTGTCCAGAGCAGGGAGCTGTGAGTCCAGCTGGGCAGGTCTCTGGAATGCCAGTGCTGGAACATGGAGCTGGACTGGCTTTGGAGCAGGCAGGGCAGGGAGGGCTCCACACAACCCTCAGCAGTATTAACCCTGCAGCTTGGCAGAGGTATCCAGACCAGAACTGAGTTTAGTTCTGTCCAGCATTCCCAAAATAGTGTTAGCAGTGAGTTTAGACAAAAAAGGGGTAAAATGACAAAGCCAGCATTTCTAAGGAAGAAAAAACCCAAAACTCTAGTGCCTTTTTCTTTGGAGCTTGTGATGTTCTGTCCCTTCAGAACAAGTAAGGGCTGTGTTCTCTTGGATGTCGTACTTTGGTTTGTTGTGGAACACTCCAGAGCTGTCTCCTGGCAGCAGTGGAGCCCACTGCAGTGTGCTGAGGAGCTGTAGGAGCCACCTGCACCCTGTCTGCACCTGCAGACAGCACAGCAATCCATGAGCTAGAAACCCTTGGTGATGTTCTGTCCTACCCCTGTGGAAAAGGAGCCTTTAGTGTTCCAGTTCCATCTGGTTCTTCCTCTCACTTGCTCCCAGCTGCCATAACACACCATCACTGAGAGTGTTCTGGAGCCTCCACTCTGCATGTAGCTGGGAGTTTAAAATAATGGTGGGGTTTATTTTATTTTTTTTTTTAAGGATTTTTTTCTCAGCTCCTATGATTTTTTTATTCCTACACTGGTTTGGCACATCTGAGTCTAACTGAAGCAATAGCCTAAAGCCCATCTGAACAATAAATCTAGGCACCAACGAGTCATTCAAATGTTGAACTCAGCTTTTACACTTTGTAGTCTCTTAATTCCTCAGCCCCCTCTAAAAAATGTTTCTTTGGTGCTAGAAGTAACTTATTGAACATCAAAATGAATGTAAAATAAAAGTATTTTTAATGTATGAAATATGGATATCAATATTTATTTTATACTTGCAAGCAAATTCAAGGTGGTGAATGTTTGCTTTAGCAAATAGTCCCTTGGAAAGGGCTTCCCTAGAAGCAATGTCTCTGTCAGCTATGCTTTTAATTTCAAAGGTGACTTGCACTAGAGGATGCTGCTGTTCCATGTGTTCCCATGGAACTGGTTTAGTCTAAGCATTCCTTTGTTCTGAGCTGCTGTTCTTATGTTTGCTCAAGACGAGATGCAGTTGTGGATCCAGCAACTTACTGGAGCTTTGCTGCTTCTCCTCTGTGGTGAAGAAAAACCCTGGCAAAGAACTCTCCAACTTGTATCTTGTGTTGATCTGGAAGTGCTTCCTGTACTGTACAAACAACCTCACCTTCACCTGCTCGTGGAAAGGTGTTTGACATGCCTAGTGCTCCTGGCTTTCCCAGGTGAAGCTGTGGCTGCTGACAGGCTTCCTGCAGTGCTGCTAGGGCAGATACAATGACAGTGACACTCCAGAAGCTGTTGGAAATACTGAGCATTGCTGCTAGAGGCAGCAGTGGGTCTGTTTAATGCTGTATATTTCAGTGCTGGTTTACAGCACTGCTTGCTCACTAGGGAGCATTAATCTCCATTCCCTGGGTGCTCCAGGGCAGTGCCAGCAGGCATCAAGAACAGCACTGGTAGGTTTGCACCAGTCTGACCATCAACTGCCTTGTCAATCACAGAACTGAGCACTCTGCCATTCATTTGTGTGGTGGCTGCAGCTGTAACTTCATTTCTTTACTCCCTTTACTAGCTCTTCTTGCAAAAGGTTTTTTGCATGTGGCCCAGCTGCTCTGAAGTGATGACACATGAAACCCTGTGAGGGAAGGTACCTGGTGAGCAGCTTCAGCTCATCAGCTGCCTCCTGAAAGGGAAGGTTGCACTCCTTTGACTGCACTGGTGCAGCTCTGCCAGGCACACGAATGCCCGTGCTGGAATTATGTCAAACCTACCTGATGTTGTGCACACAGCATTTTACGAGGTCTCTGCATTGTATATTGGTAAATAAACTTGTATCAAAGTTTCTTTCCTTCTTGATTTCATGGTCCTGTAGCTTGCATGATGAGCAAAGGGGCTCAGGTCTTTGCAACAGCAGGTGGAGCTGCATGTCAGGTAACTGGTGATGGGGGGAGAGGTGAAATAGCTAAAGCAGAGGTACTGCTGCAGCTGCTTTGGCTGCTCAATATTTACATCTCAGAACCACCTCTGTTACTTTATTTCTTCAGTGCTTACTATGTCAGAGAGCAGGTGATGTAAGCTCTTGGTACAGCCTGAGCTTGCCAAGCTGAAAGCCTCTCTGAAGAGACAGGCCAAGGAAAAGGAACTGCTGAACTGGGGAACTCAGGTACCAGCTTCCAAGATCCCAGTCTGAGTCTTGTGCTGGACACTGAGATTGTGTGTAGGAGTACCCTGAAGGACTGTAGTCCAGAGTAGCTGGGGTGAAGGAAGCTCGTTAACAAAACAAATCTACTAGGGAGTAAGTCTTTTTGGGTTTTTTTTGTTTTGTTTGGGTTTTTTTTCCAGTAGGGCAATTAAATAACTTCTACACTAATGAAGTTATGATCAGATTTAGTTTAGATACAGAGGGGTTGGGAGGGGGCAGAACAGATGACAGTTCTAACAAGGTACTTGAATCAACCCTGGTCTCTTTATGGTGTTTGCTTCAGTTGAGCATGGGTTCCAATAAATGTGCAATAAAACTGTTTATTCCTTCAAGAGGGAAAGGAAGTTACTTCCAAATTCAACTTAATATATGGAATCCCCTATTCATTTTTTTGTTTGTTGGGTTTGGGTTTTTTTCCCCCTCTAATTTTACACTCAATCTTTGCATTTTGATCCCTGTAATTCTTTAGTTTTTAAAACTAAAACCCACTGTAGTTGTCTTCTCACATGCACCAAAAATCACTCTCCCTCCCCTGAGCAATCAGAGCATTGATTTTTCTCCCTGATTCCTGTAAGGCAAACCTGCACTGGGAAAAACCTCCTGAAGAACAAGTAATCACTTCTCAGCACAAGCCAGTCTGGGGTTCAATCAATACTTAAGGTAAGAAATTCCTTAATCCAAGACAACCAGGAACAAGGGTGAAAAAATCAGAAGTACCATTTTACCAGGTGCCAATAACCTCTGTAATTTTGAAGTTTCTTTCCTGTGTGTTAAATGTTTGGGCTGAGGACACAAGAGGACTGTGTCAGCTGTGTCATCTGCCAGGTTCCAGCCACTCCTATCCAGGTGACAGAGAAATGCAGGACAATGCATCCAGTTCATCACATTCTGTATTTCAGCCTGATTCTGCAGCACTGGCAGCAGGTGAGTCAGACATGGTAAGAGCTGTCTGGGGGGAAAGGTTGTGTTGCACTTTGAGTACCAAGCTGAATAGATGCAAGAAATAGAGATGAAACTAAGTCCATGTTTTTGTGTGAGCCACTTATATGCAGTGACTTCTGTAACTAAAAGACAGTAGATCCCAAACTCTCACCTGCTCACTGCTTTGGGTACTGTGGCTTTCAGCAGGGTTGGCACTACAGTTTGCATGACAAACTGATTGTAAAGCTTGGAAACTGCCAGACTATCAAAATTGTTTAAACCAATTTATACAATATTAAATTAAAAATCCAGAGAGAGGATAAATTCTATTGGTTCTTCAATGCCATACAAGTATTAGATGGTTTTCTCGAGTCAATATTAGTCCAGAACAAAATAGGGTTGAACAGTTACAAAAGACATCTACTCTCTGTTGCCTTTTATTTACAGGTCCAAATTCACAAAGGTTTCAATTTCAGTTGTCGAGATCATTTCTGAATAGAAAGGGTGTTTATCACACCAGTGAGTAACAGCTGATGGATGCGTGCAGAAAAGGAGATATTTGTGCTACTTCACCCACCTCTGCACTATGAGATTCTACAGCACAGGAGGAAGAGTTTGAACCAGCATTTGGATTTTCAATCTGCACACAGGGATACATGTGAGATTGCAAAATTCCTTCCTTCAGAAGCAATAATTGTAAAAAATGGGATCTAATCTAAAGCATTAACGGGCTCAATGGCTCCTGTATTTCACACTTAAGAAGAGAGCTTCCAGCAGAGTGATGTTGAAGGCCACCAAGCTGAAGAATTTCATCAGTCGCTTCATTTTCACGGGGAGCCCGGAACCAATTCATTGGAGCCTCTCGGGGGCAGAGGAACGAAGGAAACATGGAAAGTGTGAAAAAAAAAAAAACCAACACCCAGCCAGCTGTTGAATATTTGTATGGCATTTGGAATTCCCAGGCTAAGCAGCTAAGCCTCTTTCACCACACCCACCAGGGCGGGCCGCAGCGTGCGCCCGTGCAGCTTGTAGCCCACCTTGGACACCAGGGAGACGGTGCCCGGCTCCTTGCCCTCCATGGGAGCCTGGAACAGAGCCTCGTGCTCGTAGGGGTCAAACCTGGCCCCCAGGGGATCCAGTCTCTGCAGCCCGTGCTTCCTGAACACCTTCTGGATCTGCACCTCTGTCATCACCAGCCCTTCGTACAAGCTCTTCAAGTGAGGGTTCTCATCCTTGATTTCCTCCTTCGGAACGCTCTCGGTTGCTTTCTCCAAAATGTCTGCAACTTCCAGTAAATCCTTACAGAAGCCCTGGATTCCTGGGAAGGAAGAGCAAATGGGATCAGGCCACCGTGGGAAACAAGTGGCTGTTTGGTTTTTTTAACAACCACCAACCCCCAGCAATCATCTGCACTCTCTTAACGTCCTACTGTAAACATGGGGGGTAAATGATGCCACAGAGATACCCCAGACCCCTTGAATCCACACCACCTGCTCCAGCTCTATAGGAAAATACTATTCCAACTTACTGCCTGAAAGAGATAAAGCTGCTCTGATGATAGGAACAGTTAAAACTCTGCCCTGGCACCAAAGCCTTCAGTCGGTTTAATGTACTTCCCTCACACCTCTCCTCCTGAAATTCACCTAAACTTCCCAGTGTGGTGGTGATTGATCTATTCCTGGCAGCTAAGCTGACCTGCTGAAAATACCTGCAGAGGAGCAAGCACATGGTCAGAGTGATGATGAACAGGGCTGAATGAAAAGACTCACACCTCTTCACTACAAACTCCTTCTACAGGGGCAGAAGCTGTGCCTTGTAAAGACAGAGACACTCCCAAGCAAATGACTTCTGTATCCTGAAGGCCCTTTGTTCAGAAATTAAAACTTACATTTCAGGATTAAACTGTGCAGCTGGGTACAGTGTGTGGCAAAAAAAGGAGTGACAATTCAAACACTAGGGTGATACAACTACCCTGCTGCAGCACTTCTGGTTTGCTGATTGGTGTTTGAACTGTCAAAGAGCCAGACCAGATGTCAGTAACCTGGTTCCTGGCAAAAAATGTGTTTCTAGAGTGTTTCTAACAGCCAGTGACTGTCCATTCCCACCACGGGAGATTCCACCCATCTCACTGTGCTGTTGCTACTTGAAAGCCTTCAACAGAACAGGAAAGTTACTCAAATATAAAAGGCAAAAAAACAAAACAAGCTCTTGGCTCAGTTCTCTGCAGTCAGTTCCAAGACCAAAGTACATGAAAAAGGCAAATTTCAGGTTGCAAACCTTACTGGAAAAATCTCCCAGTGCAGTACATTCCATAGGAAATCAGGCACCAATTTAAAGCAAATTCCACGTTGCTGCCTTGAGCAGTTTAAGGCTTGCCCTTGTCTACCAAGCTGATGACAATCGTGATGCAAAGCAGAGATCTGTTCAAACCTCTCTGCCTCAGATTTAGAAGCAGGTAGTGAGAATCCCTGGGAAGTACAACTTGTCAAGCTGGGGGCCAGTCAGCTCAGTTCCCAGGCTCTGCTCTGCCTGGGCCTCAGCAGCAGCCTCACAGGAGCCCCACTGACCGTATAGCTTTGCCTCTTCCACCAGCTTCTGGCTCCTTTGCCTCACGTTCTCTGCGTCTGCCAAGGCACGCTTGTACTTGTCCTGAAGGAGAAAAGGCAGTGACAGAGAATTTCACTCCCAGTGGTTGGGCAGATGACAATAATTCAAAACAGCACAGTAAGAAACATTTTCAGCAGTTGCATAACCTAAACCAACCATCCAGAGAGGAATCTGAAGCCAACATGCCAATTATCACGGCACTCTTCCTGCCAGGGCAGGGGTCTGCTGCACTGCAGTGCAGACAGAAGGGGGAAAAAGAAGTAAAATTGATTTCCAGACTCTCAGGATTTGACAGCATATTAGCTAGAAGAAGGTTTTAACTCTATGAATTCTGAAGCAAAGATTTTTGCTTCTTCTGAAGTGCTTTAAGGTAATTTTGACACGACGGGGAATGAGATTCAACCCGGGCACGACCATCAAACCATCTCTCCACATCTACCACAGAGCATCCTCCAGTTTTTTTTCAGCCTATGAAGTCTAATTCCTGTTGTCCAGGTTAGTTTTGGTCTGTTTGTAGCAATATGGCCACCCAGCAGCAGATGGACGGAGAATGAAATTCCATGAGGAACGTGAGGCTGGGTGCTTCAAAACCTCCCTCTGAACAGGCCTGGCCTACACATGCTGCTCAGGAATCTCACAATAAAAGGAGTTAACAAGTTGCCCGAGGAGCCACATTAGGTGGCCAGTAGCAAATGCTGCCAGGAGGGATGTGAAATGACATCTCAGCTTGTCCTCCAGTGCTTTGGGAAGGGCTTGTTAGGAAGGAAACTCAACTCAATCCACTCCTGATCCATAGGTGCTGCTTCTAGAGAAGGTTCTGAGCTACCTCCCAAAGGCTCAAATGGTCTAGAAAGATATTTTCTAGAAAGCTGTCATCCAGAAAAGCAACACCTTTGTTTGATCCACACCCCTCACCCCTCTGCTGAAGTCACTCACAGTAGAGAACACAAGATACTTCAGCTGTGTGTTTGAAGGGCTCCCCAGCTGAGTAAGGTTGAAAGTTACCCTTCCCAAGTATGTAATAAGTAGAATATTGTAGGAAATCCAAGCATCATTAACCCTGACCTTTGGAAAGTCTGCTGTTGTTTGCAGAAAGCTACACTTAGCACACAAATAAACTCCACAAACCCTTCCATGGCTGCCAGAAACACTTCCTTAACTGAGAAAAAGCCAAGTAAAGTGAAGCCAGCAAAACTCAGTAACACATTTTCAGGTTGGAGAAGGTCCAATTCCATCCAGAAATCAGAAAGAAAGAAGCAAAAAGTAATTCTGGACCCGGGATACACCTCAGGTCTTGTAGTACTCTTAATTTTAAAGGAATTGTTGAGTTGCAGGTTTTTATTCAACAACTAGTCAGCAGTCACACATCTAGATTGTACCCTGAGCACCTCTAATGGACACTCTGAGATGTGTGGTCTGTAAGATCTGCAACTTGATGGTGAAAAGACACTCACAGTAACTTCTTTTAGTTGTTCTTCCAGTTTCACCTTTTCTTCAGTTAACAATTTTTCAGCAGAGCTGGGTTCAACCTTCTGCTCGTTTTGGCTCTGACCTTGGTCCTCTTCCAAGCTCTGGCCAGTATTTTTCTGTTGTGTTGCCACACAAAGCAGTCGTGGAGAAGTCCTAAGGAAAAAACATCATGGACAATATTAATTGGAAAATTAAAGCAGAAATTATACAATTCCAGCTCTGTGAGAATGGCAGAATCTTTCATCACTAGTACCCGAATTTAGCCCATCTAATCTGTTGCTAAAAAGTAACTTTGCTGCAAGATAACAACCCCTGGGCCCCAGTTTTAAAGTGTTCATTATACTCAGTTGCAGCACTTTGAAGGGGAGTATGACCTCATTTTCATCACAGTACTCTAAAAGAAAATCCAGTTTATGTGATGCCATCACCTCCAGCAGTCTCCAGCAAGCACACTATGGAGTTTTTTGCTGTGGAATGGTAAAGAGCAACAGAAAAGCACCTTCTCACTGCTGTATCTCACTAATATACTGCAAACAGCATGTCAGGAGTAGCCAGTCTCCCTGCAGGGGTCTCTTTATCCCTTCCTTACAAGGGAAAACTTTTTCCCAGTGAGGGTGGCAGAGCCTGGCAGGGGCTGCCCAGGGAGGTTGTGGAGTCTCCTGCTCTGGA
>JANHGL010017871.1:0-12017 GCA_024611195.1 Ceyx melanurus | reverse complement strand
CACCACCCTGCTCTTACCATCCATCCTATAGGCCTTGTTGCTCAGCCCCACGAACTCGGAGTAGACGGGGCGCAGGGGGTTGCCCGCGGCGTTGTGCCACCCCTCCCAGGCATACAGCAGCTTCCTGTAGCTGCGGGAGTTGGCCATGATGTCCGAGAGGTCTGGGGACAGAGGGCACAAGCAGGAGGTGAGGAAAGGGCAGGAGGAGGTGACATCCCACAGAAGCTCTGCAGAGGTGCCACCACCATCGCCCTGGACGCAAATACCCATCCTCACGCCAGGACAGCCCGAAGGAGCAGGAGTGGGACCTGCCAATCCCATCCTGCTGGGGATGTGGGGAACAACTGGAGGTTGTGGGGTGCCCCATACCCACAGGGGAAGAGGGATGAGAACCATACCTGGCTCCAGATCCCAGCAGGTACCATTGGGCAGGCACACCTTGGCCGTGGAGTAGATTTTGTCCATTTCACTCAGGATGGTGTTGTACTGTGGGGAAGGAAAAGACATGGGGGTTGGGAGGGGATGGAAATGACCCATCAGGAGGGAACTATGGAATTCCCAGCTCTGGAGAGTGCGTGTGTGTGTGTGTGTGTGTGTGTGTGTGTGTGTGTGTGTGTGTTTGGAGGGATGTGGAGGATGTGTTTACACGGTGCATTTTTGGTGAGGTAAACATGAGAGCTTGAAACCAGAGCTTTACACCCTCCGTGTGGTGGGAGCAGGGACACTCTTTGGGACATCCAACCTGTGCACAGCCACTCACTGAACCCCCCTCGGACACGGTGTCCCAGAGAGGGACTATTTATAAAGCTCTTTGTCAGCAGGGCTGTGGCACAGCCTGTTTATCTCAGCGGGTAAAAAAACCCTAAAATAAGCAAAGGAGGAGGAGGAGGGGGATGTATTTCTGTGAACTTCCAGAACAGTAAACAATAGCAACAGGAGGTTTCCTGGACCATGGCCAGGGACCCCATTCCCAGGGAAGGAAATTCCTTGACTCTGTCCCTCTCTTTCCTCTCATCCATCTGCTCTGGCCAACCCCAGGAGATGGAAACTGGGGACGGTGGTGGCTGTGGGATGGAGCTGCCTGGGGATGGGCGAGACACGTGGGGAGGAGCTGTGATGCTATCTGTTTGTCTGGAAGAGGGCAGGGATAGGTTTCCTGGCAGGAACTGGGGCTGATGCTTCTCTGGCAAGGATTCTGTCACTGGGCTTTGCCAGGGTTTGGGTGGGGAAGGCTGTCAGGGAGCCATGGGCCAGGCTGGAGGGGATGGCACTGCTGGTGTCCCTGTGCCCTGCCAGCCCCAGCCTGGGCAGTATTGTCATGCAGGGAAATCAAAATCACATCATATTTAGGTAAACTGCCCTGAAAGCTCAGGACCATGAGAGGGAAGACTCAGGATATCCTGATGTCCCTGGGGCAGAACCGTGTCACCAAGGCACAGCCTTTCTGAGCTCAGGAGCTGGGTGGCTGCAACCATCCTCCTTTTCATGGCTGCATCCCTGAGGAGCCCTGGGGAGAGGTGGGTGTTGAGCCAGCTGGCCCTCCTCCATGGGCACAGCTTGGCTGGTCTTCAGGTGACGCCCAAGGCTGCTTTGTGTAAGCAGGAAATCTCCAGTTGAGGAGGGGCTCCAGATGAGGTTAGGGCTGGATTCTGGGGCCAGCAGGCACCGTACAGCCCCTGGAGAGAGCACCCACTGTCTTCCCTCTGAAGAGGCCAGTGAGACTCTCCAAAATCCAGTGGAGGAACAACAGGCCACCAACAGAGTCTGGCAGCTTGGGATTCACCCCAGCAATGCTTCACCAGCAGCTCGCCTACCACTTCTCTCTCCTCCAGGGGCAAGTTGGAGGGTCCCAGGGTCTGGATGGAGCTGATGATCTTTTTCAGCTGCGGGTCAGAGAAGTTGTAGAAGATGCTGCCATAGAGCTCCTTGGCTTTCTTCCCCCACAGCTCTGTGAAGTTCTGCTCCTCCAGCGACGCCTCGACCTGCATGAGAGGGGACGTGGGCGCTCAGGGACATCCCTGGGACACGCCACCAGGCAGGCAGTGCTCTGGGGGCAGAGCCACCAGGGCTTGTTTGAGCCAGAGGGGATGTCAGAGCCCCTGACAGTCATAGATAGAGACATCAGCTGGAAGCTGAGGCAGCAGTGTCTGCAGGCCCTGCTTGCCTGCGGCGAGCACCTGCCAGGGTGGCCTTTTGGAAGTGGCTTCAGGGTGCTATGGGGTGTGGGGTGGGGATGTTGGTGTCCATAACATGCAGGCAGGTTGTCTGGGTGCTCAAGGGCTGGCTCTGGCAGCTGCCAGACCCCAGTTTCAGAAGGAGCTCTGGGGTCTGGTTCGTTTTATCCCTGTTCCTGCTGCTTCTCACCTTTGCAGAAACCCAGTGGAAAAACAGAGATGCCACATTCACTTTTTCTCCTTCCTGTTCTCAGATCTATTTCTCCTTTGGCTATCTGCAGCCCCAGACCTACAAACACCATATCTGGGGTTCACCTGCCAAAGGGGCACCCACTCCCCCCAGAGCCCTGGTTTTGGGTCTCTCACTCTCACCCATCTCCTGCCAACCCCATCCCAGATCCATGGGGGCTGCCTGCACCATGGGGGGCTATTTAGGCAGCTGGAGCTGCAGCCAGTGGCCACAATTTTGGGAGGGGGTGTATTGCAGGTGGTGATATCCCAGTGTCAGCTGTATTTTTGAGAAACACTGATCTTTTGAGAGTGTCCTGGCCCGGGCAATGCGTAGGGCAGAGTCAGAAGGTGCAGAGTGCCTGTTCCCTACCCATGTGCTGTCATGGAGTGATTTATGGAGCTCATTAGCTGTTATTCGTGGCATTTTTAGCCTGCCTCCAACAAGCCTGGTTTGTTTGATTTTAATCTCCACATTCCCTCAGCTGGCAGCAGGGAGGAAAGGGAGTTATGGTGCAGCAGGGCTGGAGGTTACCCAGGGCAGGCCCCTGCACAGCCACAGGACATGGGGGGGTGGGGATGAAGAACACACCAAGTGCTTCTGGTTGCCCTTCCTTGCACCATCCCAGCACCCACAGCATCACTGTCCCTGCTCCCTCGCTGCACCAGGATGCACCAGCCCCTCCACCTGCACTGGAGCAAGATGCTCTTGCATCATCCCATTGAACAGGGGTTGGCATTCCCCTGCCCAGACCCCTCTGCAGAGCTGGGGGGTGGTGTAGGGAGCAGAGTCCAGCTGGGATTCATCTCTGCCTTGAACAGGGGCCTGTGTTTGGTGAGGCAAATCGTACCCTGACCTCTCCTGACAGCTCTGGCAGAGCAAGCTGAGCCTGGTGGCACTGCCCAAACACCCCTTGCCAAGGTGGTGCCCACCAGCCCTGGCCCTTCATCTTTGCTCTCTGCTTCTTTGAGGAGCTCAGAGCCCTCTAGATGCCCACAGCCCCCAAATCTCCCTACCCAAGTCCCTCCCCCCTCCCTGTGCCTGGTAGCACAGTGAAGATTATCAGTGCAGGATGTGGCCCAGGGCACTGGGGTTGCTTTGCCCCTGGCACCCAGAGAGTCCTGCACCCATGAGCAACCTCTGAACCTCAGATACCATCAGCAGCCTCTCAGCTAGGTGCCCAGCTCCCTGTCTGTCATTCCAATGTCCCTCTGTCCATCCTTGCACGGCCAGGGACTGCTTCCCTGCCTTCAGCCTCCTGCCCTGTGTGCCACGTTGTCCTGGGGCCACCTTTTGTGGCCAGTCCTGGAGTTGCCCAGGCCATGGTGGCCTGGCTCATGTTTTACAGATGTCTGTGGGGTTTGCCTGGCCCAAGGCTTCCCCAGATCCCCCCAGATTCAGCCTTTCCAGTGTGCTGGGCCGCTGTTAACCCTTTAGTAGCCAGTGCCTCCCCATCCCACTTCACACCTGGCCCATCAGGGCCTTCTCTTCCTGGGCTGGCTTGGGAATCTTGACATCACACTGAGCTCCTGGCCATGACCCTCAGGCATTTATTAACATAGGAATGGGTGGAAGCTGTGCTAGAAATGCCTCTTGAGGAAATGTCCTCCCAAGGTTTTCTCCTGGCCCTAACCCTGGACTTGGTGTGGCTGGGATGCTCCTGACCTGCCCCAAGGTCCATGGCTGCACCACAACATCTGCAGCAGGAGTTGGGAGCCTGCCCAGACATCACGTCAGCTCACTGAAAAAAGGCTGAAGGGGCAC
The DNA here is from genome assembly GCA_024611195.1 of Ceyx melanurus. Lineage (NCBI taxonomy): Eukaryota > Metazoa > Chordata > Aves > Coraciiformes > Alcedinidae > Ceyx > Ceyx melanurus. The sequence continues at coordinate 7,850 of JANHGL010017871.1, read as the reverse complement.
ATGGGTGCTCTAGAGTGTCCTGCCAAGTTGGCAGGGGCCAGACCCGGCGACAATCTTCTCTCTGCGCAGGAAGATGCGTTTCCTTCCTGCACTAGGTCACTCTCCATCCCCCTGCCCGTGGGACCTGGAGAAATTCAGGGCTGTGTGGGCTCAGGGATGATGCTGGGGACCCTGAAAGCACATAAGGGCTGCACCAACCCCCGTGGACCACCGGCAATATGGGATGGAAGGGACAGCTCTGAGTTACAGCGCCGGGGTGACCGGCAGCTCCCCAGGCACAGCCAGAGCTGGGGAAACCTCTGCAGCTCACCCAGGCTCCATGATTTGCTGGTCCACGCTGAGCAGGGGCCTTGCCGCAGCTCACCCAACCGAGAGCATCCCCCGGGCTGCCCAAACTCCCTGCCCCGCTAAATCCATCACATCCCAGAGCTCTGACGGCTGTGGGATGTTCCCAGCATCTCTCCCCGCCCCTCCGGGGCTCTGCTCGCCCCTAGCCGGGCTGGATGGCAAATTCCCCCGAGCCCGGCTGCATCCCCGTGAGCTGGGGACGCAAGGCCAGGGGGTGGCAGCCTCGGTCCCGATGCCACCCCATTGCCCGTGCACACTTCGGGCTCCTGGTGTCTGTCCTAACCCCGAAGCCCCCAGCGCCGGGACGTGGTGGGGCTCCAGCACTGGCACAGCGCTGGGATGTTTTGGCACCGGGCAGGGACACTTGACACCTGAAGGCAGCTGGGAAGGAGTTGGAAGGTGCTGGGAAAAGGGAACCACCTCTAAAAATAACCCGGACTCCTCTCTCCAGGAGCAGGGCTGTTGCTTTGCTCTCCCGAGGGCCGATTTGGGGCAAAACCCCTGCAGTGCCCGGCTTCCCACCCCCAGCCCCGCTTCCGAGCCATTTTTAGCCTCCATCCACCTTTCACACCGACAGCCAGAGCTACAAAGAAAAGGCTTCCAGCCGAGCCCGGCTTGGCACGGCTCCTGCTGCCTCAGAAAGCTCCTTTTTAGCTCGCTGGGTCCCAGCCTCAGCTGGAGCTACCCACAGGACTCGGGATAATTGATTCAGTACAATCTATTGAAGATCTTGGGAAAGTCATCAGTTTCCCTTCACAGATGTTTGTGCAAACGTTTTCTTTCTGCCCGGGTTGGGCAGCTCTTGCTAATCCAGATTTCACTGGGAGATTCCTGAGCTCATCATCCTGCCAACCCAGCACTGCTGCAAACTTCACAATGAGCCTTCAAACAAGTCACCCCACACCCAAATTGGGGGTTTCCAGCTCAGAACACCAGCTGCTTCTCTTGAACATAACTGAGCTCCTAGTCAAAGAGAGCCCAGACTCCAGAGCAGTGGGAATCTACCTCTGAACCAACCCACAAACCCACTCCAACTCCCCTGTGGCTCCAAGTCAGCACCAGAAACCCACCTCTGGTCCAGGGTGGAGGCTGCTTTGAACAAACACAGATTTCTCCCCTAGAAAGATGACCCAAAACCCAGCTTGGAAACAACAAAGCAGCACTGGAAAGAGAGCTGGAGGCGTAGGGGGGATTGTGAGAAACTGCAACTCACCTGAGTTTGGGAGACTCTGGAACCCAGGGTTTTGCTTAGTCCATTTTGAGAGCAATCCAAAAACCTAGAAGCAAACACACTGCAGGTTTGAGAACATTCACAACACCAGGGGCTCTTTTTGGATCACTGCAGCAGTCTCAAGACTCAGGGCCACATTTCCCAGAGCTCAAAAACCATTTTGCTCAATCCCTGGGATCTGTAGCCATGTTCAGTCAATACCCAATTCAGAATGAAAGGTGCCATTCATCCTTTTTTTTTTTTTTTATTCAGGATTCCTTATAAACCTTTTTTAACCTCACCCATTTTCCACCTCAATCGTTTCCTGCAACCATTTAACAGCAAAATTTGCCAATCAAATCCAAATCATTCCCTGCCTTGTGTAAAATCACAGCAGGATTTGGCCTTCCTAGCACAATAAGCATCATTTCCAGAGACTCTGTTACTAAAAACTAACAAAAAAGACCCAACAAAAAGACCTGCAATTAGCTCTGTAATAGAAATTAATGAAGCTTTAGTCTATACCTTATAATTATAACAACATCCCTCTTAGAAACGATTTAACATTGTCGTGCCAGAAGGATGGATCATAATCCCAACATTTCAGCTTTTTTGTTTTGCACTAACTGAGCTACAGAATATAATGAAGTATAATAAATAATTAGCATTAAATCACAGCCAGGGTAATTAGTAAAACATCTTGGGAATCACCACCTTTGCTTGGGTGTTCACTTGCCTGCTCATTCCAACCAGCCCGGCGTTCACACCAGGACGGATGGTTAGTGCCAATTAGCAAGAGCACATTAATGAACATTTATCTACTCTGACCACACTTTAATTACTAATTCTTAACTCTACGGACAAACCCCTTCAGCTCAGAGTGAGAACATCTCCAGGGAATGGGAAGGGACACGTGGGGACAAGGATCCAGAGAAAAACAGTTCTTGCTGCCTCGAAAGGCCAGGGAGCTACACTGGAGTAGTAGCTTCACAGTGGTGTAAATCAGGTGTAAAAGTTAGACCTTAAAAATCAAAGTGTAAAACACGTGTGGCAGCCAATAATATAGATATTTCTATTAATATCAAATCACTGATCAAACAGCTAAGGCCCTGAAGTAGAATTTTATCAGCAATTCCTTTTGTCCCTGCTTTAATTTCCTCAGTAATTTGACCTGTTAGACAAGACTAATGAACTACAATGATTGGGTTTAGATAGAAAGGGAGTCATTATCACCAAAGTTATCACTGGAATTTAGTAATAACCCAGCTGTTGGAGGTCAGAGGCAGGTTAACCACAGGGCAATGCAATTCCCTTCAGCATTTTCTCCTCTCCTTCATTCCCTCTAGCTCTGCTTTGCCCGAGTTCCTTTTAACCAGGTGCCACCTGAAGAGCCCCAGTGCCCAGAGATTTTCACCTAAACCCAAGGTTTACACAAAGGTGGAAGCATTTCCAAGTTCCTGCCTCTATCCTAAACTTCTATGCTACAAAAACATGTTGACACTACTTCAGCAGAGCAGTTCCCTTGAAGTCACTCACTTTCATTCTTGGAAAGGTGGAAAAAAAAAAGCAAATTACAAATTTCTAGCAGTTCTGAGCATCTCTACTGGGGAGGAAATACTCAGAAGTGGCACAAACCATCATCCTCCCCTGCTCAGCTCTGGCTCTAACAAAGATAAAAGCAGAAGAGGATGCTACAGAAGTTTCAGTTCACTTTGCAACTGCTAGTGATTTTCTGGAGAGCCATTTCCCAAACCAACCCATGCACCAATACTGCCTGGAGCTTCTGGAACCCAGTGCCCCCAGCTCCTCATGGTGGAGCAAACCTGTGCAAAGGAAACTCACTAATTCTGGGAAACCAGCAGCTTGTGGCAGCTCTAAAGCATAAAATTCATCACATTAAAGCTCTGTTCTCACAAGGGAGGCCTTTTCCTTCAGAAATTACTATGCCTTTTTCTTCTTAACTTTAGCCTGGTGCAAGGAAACAGAAGAGCTAATTAGGCTTGGAAAGACTTAAGGAAGTTCATTAAAGCAGGAGCTTGCAAGACAAGTTGAAAACCAGCTCTAAAGTTGATTTGTTTGGAGCAGGTCTAAGTGACAAGGATTGAAACCACAATTTGCAAAATATTAGTTTAATGGATTATTTAAGCACAACTCATCCAGGAGTCATGCACCTGAATTTTGGCATTAATTTTAATGCATGGGCAAGAATACAGGTGAAGATAAAGGGAAAACAAGGCTTCTGGAAAAGAAGATAAAAGCTCTTGGAGGTTCAGAGGGAGGAAAACAAGTCTTTTCACCTAGAAATGCTTGTTTGGGAGGGTAGAAGGTGCCCCAGTATTTCAGGGTTAAAAATTCAGAGGAGCAACTTAAGATGCATAAGAAAATCAGGCTTTTAAGTCTCTTCCTACTTGTTTTACAATCCAGTTAGGTCTATGGGAAAATAAATCCCATTAAAAAATAAATAACTGTTCTGGAAAGCCAAGCATCCTATTGAAACCAAAGCTGCAGCCAGAGGAGAAGCAACAGGACATAGTCAAGACCTTGCCTGAGCTCTTTCTATGTCTTAGTAGCTGCAATTAACAAAGCACAGGGTTCAGGATAACCTGGCTCTAGGATTCTTCCACCTCTGGAGAGTTTGGATTGAAGGGGGAACTCCAAAACTTACTGGCAGCAGGAAAAACAAGCCAAAAAAAAAAAATAAAAATCAACAAAATGAGAAGCATCACCCTAAAAAAACTAACCACCATGAACACCCTGAAAGGGATTTCCTCCTACCAGGAATAATTAAACACTGAACTACATTGCCAAGAAAACCTGCAGCACGTTCACCAGCAGGCACTTTGAAGAGCAGGTTAGATAACCACCTCCTGGGAATAATCCAAGTAGAGCTGCTCCCTGCCTGAAGGGAAGAGATGCCTCAGTCTTTTCCAGCTCCAGTTTTCCTCATTCTACAGAGAAACCACATTCTTCAAACCACAGGTGACAAAATCAATATACACCCAGCCCAATCAATCCATATGCAGAGCACACTTAAAGCAGCAAGTTCTCACACTAGTGTTTAAAAAGAGGATCCTTGACATTCCTCAGCCTCCAAAACACACTGAAACCAGCCAAAGGACCACATACACCACCAATAATTGTAATTAAAAGTTACCCTGGCAGGGAAAACCCACCCCTCTCTGCTCCACAGTCTTAACAGAGGCCATGCTGCATCACTAGGAAGAGCAGAGCAGCTCCTAAATGAAAAAGCTCCTTCCTCCTCACCACCTTTATGAGCCCCATTGCAGGAAGGGGAGGAGCTGAGGCAGGATAAAGAGCTGCAAAGGGGTTGGAGGAGTTTGTGTTGGGGCTTGTTGGGGTTTGTTTTTACACCTCCCAACTCTCCTGGCTTACTCACAGAAGTATTTCTTTTTTTGGGAAGGGCTGCAGGGTTGTTGAAGGAGCAGAAGGGTTCATTATTCTTTATTAATAATTTTATTTATTCCAGCTAAATAGGTGAAAGCCTCAGAGACTGCTATGAAATGATTTTCCTTAACAAAAGCAGGAAGTTTAAAGCAAAACCCCTCTGCTGTCTATAGGATTTCCTTTTTGTTTTAAACACTTGGGTTGAACATCTTCTGTTTAGGATTCTTATGAATGCAAAGTCTTTTTTTTGCATTAATTAAATTAACGAGCTGTTATCTTTCACTGGCAGCTGGAAGAATTCCACCTGCCCAGGTTTATTTCACAAGGGGTAGGTAACTATGGGCAGGAGTTACCTTGTGTGGATCTCTGAAGGAATTACTCCTAAAACATCTCAAAAGCCAACTGAGCTCCACAGAGTGTGCTCAGCTCTTTGGAATGGTGAGCTCTCTCTGGAAGTAGGAGTAGGAACTTACTCTGTGTAGTAACTCTGCCACTCTGGTATTGCTGGAATTGCAGAAAACCCTGTGTGCAGGTAACTAATGTGATCAGCTTTAGTCATTCATTAACTCCCTCCTTGCTGTAGGAGTTTATTTACCTTTTAGTTTCATTTCTCCTTAAGAGCACAATATTTGAGGGAATTTGGTTTTTCTTTCCAACTTAACTTAGCAACTACCCTCCAAGTAATTGCAGCCCAAACTGCTCTGCAGCTTGCTCCCCTTGCTTGGCTTTGTCACCCAGCTCTTTTGGAAGCAGGTCTGTAAGGATCTGAAGGTAATGCCAGGAATGAACTGAGAAGGGAAGGAAGGGAGGCTGAAATAGCAGGATGAATTGTTCCATTCACATGGCTTTTCTGCGAGGGAATAAGTTAACATTGTAAACAGGAGAGAGGTGTGGTTTGCAGATTGGACAGGAAATCCTTAGTTCTAATCCTTGTGTTGTTGATTCCCTTGGAGACCTTGAGTAAATGCTTTCTGCTCCTAGCTTTTTTTCTCTTAAAATTGGAAATAAAACCAAGGATGATAGCCCTGAACTAGCTCACAGGAGCAGTTCTGCAGTGAAAACGCCTATAACTTGCTTTGCTCATGGCACACGGGCTTCAACTCGACTTGGCTCCTTGTTTGAGGCTCCTTCCTCACCCTGCTCTGATGCCCAGGGACCTCAGGGGGGCCCAAGTCACCAGGGCACATGCACAGCCTTTGTTTTGCTCCCTCCTAACAATGCAAAGCAGATGCTGGAGCAGGAATAGAAGGAAATGCAGCCTCACCAGCAGCAGCCATTGTCTGCTGTGGTTTGTGGTCAGGCAGTGTGCCCTGTCACCCTCAGCACACACTGCAGCTGCATCCAGCCCTCTTGGATGCAGTTTCTGCACTTTTTTTTCCCTGCCTGGCAAGCCTTTCAGCTGTGTCCCAGAGCCAGCAGATGATGGTGCTGAGCTGGGAATGCTGGAGAAGCCCAGAGAGTGGAGGTGTGACAGCCCCACGTGGAGTCAGGGCAGAGATTCTCATCTTTTTAGTGCAGATCATCCATGTAAACTCCATGTAAGTGATGAATCAGATTTACAATATTCCTATTTTCATCAGGGAGATCCTGCAGTAACGTGGCAACAGCTTGTATGGGAAGGGGAAAGTCCAGGCTCCTTTCAGACCACTTTCACCCCAGTGTTCTGTAACTAACATCTAGAGTTCCAGTTTCTGAGCACACACAACTCCTGCCAGTGGAAATGTTCCTACAACTGAGACAATTTCCTTCCATCACATCATTAACAAATAAAACTCATAAAACAATTGTCAGGAGCTTAACCAGACCTTGCTGGCTTTTCATTTCAGGACAAGGATTTTGAGTTGTCAGAACTGCTGGTAACTTGCTGAAATTCACAGAACTTTCTCAGCAGTCTCACTTGGAACTACTTGCATTTAAAACCTCAATTCATCCTCACCCTGAAAAGCTTTCTAAGCCATTCTTGGTTTGAAAGACATCTTGTTTGGAGAACCTAAAGAAACTTGGTCCTGCTTAGCAAATCATTGGCCCTAAGCATGTCATTCTACCCATGATTTTTTGTGTGTAGAACTCTATTCTCTTCTCTTGCTTATTTACAGGAATCCACCTGACCAGTGGGAATCTATTTAGTCCAAAACCATCTTCCAGTGCTCCCAGTCTTGGAGACCAGACTTTCCAAGTTCTCCTGCTGCTTCTTTCTGCTTTTGTTCTGAGCCTCCTCTGCTTGCCTCCTGTTGGTGCCACTGAATCCAAGGATGAAGAGCCCTGAGGCAGAGAAGCACAAGGTTAGAATCAGGCAGTTTTTGTCACATTCCATGTTTTCTCCTCATTGCAGAAAGTCCTAAGAAAGTGGAAGGCAAAGGAGAGAAACTGAAAACACAGAGCTGTCCTCCAGGCAAATTAGAGCCAGGTAATCAGTGGCAGCAAAATGCCCTCTAACCAAAAAGAAAAGGTGTTTTCTGGTTTGAGAGAAACTTCATCTTTCCACAGCTTGGTAACAGTTCAAACAGGGCAGCAACTGGAACTATTTCCCACAACTGCCAAGTTCCCTGGGCCCTGCAGGGGCTCTGTGCAATCAACAAGCTCAGTGCTCTGGGGCACAACCAAACAGTTCTGCTGTTACCTGGGCACACAAGAGGGATGGAGGCAGGAAAAATACAGCAGTGGCAACGTGTGGAAGCTTTTGGAGATGCAGTGTTTGGTCTCAGAATGTTTGAGCAGTTCTTATCAACACTGGGAACACGATTATGAGTTTATTCAAACACATTAATGGCAACTGTATTGTGCCACACCTAGAGATAAAGTTGACTAGAATATTCTTTCTTTCTTTCTTTCTTTCTTTCTTTCTTTCTTTCTTTCTTTCTTTCTTTCTTTCTTTCTTTCTTTCTTT
>JANHGL010017869.1:0-68654 GCA_024611195.1 Ceyx melanurus | reverse complement strand
GGGGCTCGTCTCCGGCGGAACGATCCTAAACGCCCCCTCTAGGGAGGGGGAAACCTCCCGCCGAGGGGAGAGCCGGAGCGAACGCCGGGTGGAGCGCGGGATCTCCCCCCGCCTCCGCCCTGCGGGGAGGCGGGAAGGGCTCCCCTCCGCCCCCGCTGCCGGGCCGGGCCGAGGCGGGCGCCCCGCCGGCGCCGTGCCCCTCTCAGGCCACCTCGGGGCGGTTCCCCACCCCCAGCGCTGGCCCGCCCTCCATTACCTCCCCCTCCGTGTTAGAGCCGCTTCCAAGTGCGGCAGCCCCCTCCCCAGGGCGGGAAGCCGCGGCCTCCCCCCGGCCCGCGCTGCTTCCTCGGTGCTCTTGTCCTCCCAGGAGGTGCCCGGCAGCTGTGCCCCGCCGGGACGGCCTCCCCCCCGCAGCAACCCCCCGCCCCTCTCCCCGCCCGCCCCCCCAGGGCTGAAGCCGCCCTTACCTCATTTCGGTCACCCGGCACTTAGGGGGGGACGAGCTGAGGAGCGAGAGGGTCTTTCCCAGCTGGGGACCCTTTAATAACTGCACTACAACCAGAAGAACCCGACAACGCTCCCACGGCTCCAACGGAATCCCCAGGCTTGTCCCCGGGGGCAGCAGCGCTTCCTGCGGCACGGTTCGCCCCCTCGGGCTGCCCGCCGGGCCCGTCTCCTCGGGGCACCCTCCGGGGCACCGGCCCCGCTGCGGCTCCCCGGCGGGCAGCGGCATTTCCTCCCGGGGGGCCACGGACGCTGGTGCTGGGGGCTGTCTCTGCGGTAAGACATCGCCTTTTGTTCCTCCTCTCGGCCCCCCCTCCCTGGGCGAGTTAACACCAAACTGCTCCTCAGGACACCCCCCTCCCTCGGAGCCCCGAATCTCCTCTCTCGCTCTACACTTACCTGAAGCTCTTGGGGCTGCTTCTTGTTACTGTGACCCCTCGCCCTATCCACTCCCAGTACCCTACAGGCTGGGTTGGTGGAGGAGTTCCCGGCTTTGTGCTGCCCCAAACCGCAGGATCAAGGGCTCCAACATGCCAGGGCAGACCTGCTCGTAAGTGGGGCTCTGCTGCTACAGAAGCAGGGCAAAACATGTGCTGGAAAGATCCTGTCCCACCGTGGCATAAACAAACAAATCTACTGGGCAGAGAAAAGTGACACAAGAAGGCCAAGACTCCCAGCAAGGCAGCAGCAGAGTCTGAACTGGGCACCCTTAATAAGAACTGGGGAGCTGTGGCTCATTTGCTGCTAAAACCATGCCAGCTGTGGTAGGATAAATCACAAAACCCCCTTCTCCTGGCTCCTGCCCCGTGTGATCAGAAACACCTTTGTGTGTCAAATCACCAGTCTCAGAAGGCTCCATTTCACACCACTGGGTTGGGTAGGGGAGATCACTGGGCACTGAGTGAGGCGTGGGCCCCAGCTGCTGCTCCCTGTGCCAGGGCAGGGCTGTACAGAATGCATATGTTAAATGGATATGTTAAATGCATTGCTACCTCACCAGAGGTGTTGCTCTGCACAGTGCCTTCTGGCAGAGGTGAAATGGGCCTAGTGTGTCACGCCCAGTGCAAACACGAGGTGATCCCCGTTCACTCTGGGTTGTAGCCACGCGACCGTGGAGGAAGCTTTGGAAGAAAGAGCTGTCAGGGCTGCACAGTCGAGTTTTGTGAGGGTCAGCTGGAGCCCCGTGATGTTGTCCCCAGCCAGCTCTTTCCTGAAGACAAGCATTTCCACAAAACCCCTGCACGTTCATGAACCGACCGAGAAGTTTTGGTGGGAGATGTGAGCACTGGATTTCTTCCCTCTGAAAATCACATTATCCGTGGAAAGGTTTTTTTGGTTTTGGACAGAGAGGCCTGGGAATCAGCTGCTCCCAGGGAGTGTCCCTTACCATCTGCTCGTCCATCTGTCAAATCCACTCACAAACCCCTGCCCAGAGTCCTTGTTCGGGAAACTGTAAGATAGATTAACACTCGTTTTTATTTGCCTTTGCTTCTGTGATGTGAACACAGGGAACAGGGGATGGAAGGGATGTTTTGTTAGGTTTCAGGCAGGTGTGAGTGTTTTAAACACATGCGTTTTAAATCTCCAGGGAAGGCTGAGCTAGAGGGAAAACCCTTGGGCACAGCTCAGCCGTGAGGAAGCCCGTGGGAGCAGAGGGTGTGCTGTGCTTCCCCGCCTTTTGTAAAGCCTTTCCAAGGCTTTTTATTATTCTTTCAAATCAATATTTCCCTCCTGTGATGACTGATGAAAGCAGCTGAGCTTTTGACTATTTGCATGAATATTTATTAGTTTCTTGAGGGGTTTTTCAATATTCTTTTTCTATTGGTTTTACCTGCCTGAATTTTTAAGATTTTTTTCTTTAATACATTTGTGTTATTTTTTTCTTTTTAGTACAATGATGAAAGCAAATGAAAGTTATCTGCTGTTTGATTCTGCTCTTCAAGACCCAAATCCTCCTCATCCCAACACCCAAGGATAAGTAAGTACAAAACTCAGGCTTGCTGTTCTCATTCTCCTACAATTTTCTGTTAGCTATTTACACAAATGCAGGTTTGTACATACACAGATGCACGAGCTGCTTCTATATCATCCAGATAGTAATAAATCCCTGAGAAGGCATCTAGATGTTGATGGCTAGATTCATAGGACATGATTTGTGGGATCTAGTGGTTATTACTTAGGTTAGAGCCAAGTTTAAGGTCTTCTGACAGTCACCAGTGGAGTTTAGATCAGCTACAGTGTCTTTTGGAAGGGAAGAGACTCTGTCCTTCACCATGGTCTGTGACAGGGCTCAAGCATCAGCAGCTTTCTAATTCTCTGCTGTTAAGTAGAATGACTTTGGACCTTTATCTTTGAAACAAACCTTCATTCCACCAGAGGTTCAACCCATTCTCTCATCTCTGATCCAGAGACAACACAGCACAGGGAGACTCCTTAATTCCACCACCACCAAGACAGTGATGATCAGCTACAAAAGCCTCTATGAGCAACTTCATCCCAAATTATTTGTTTAGACTCACTTGACAGACCTTCAGCCGTAGAGCAGAGGCTCCCAGCCCTGCTGGAAGTCTTCTTTAAGTCATCAGTGCAGCTACTGATGTAAATGTTGAAGAACATTTCCCTTGAAAAGATTTCAATAATGATTCAAATTATTTTAATAATTTCATTGATGCTGATGGTGGGGGAAGGAACAGAGACAGCTCCTCCACCTTCACCTCCCCCTTTTGGGCCCTTGGGTATCTGGATGGATTGCAGTGGTCTTTGATGGACAACAAAGACTCTTTTGTTCTGTCAAAGAAACAGAGCCAATAATGCCCCAAAGAAGTCAGCACAAGAGCTCCACTCACCGACTAAAAACAAAAGAATAAAGTGTGCAGCAGTGCAAATTATCTTTCTTAGAAAATTAACCCTTTCCATCATCCCAACTCCTCTACATTCCTGCAGAAAGACCTTTTTGTCTGCCAGCATCTTTTCACTTTCATCTGATTGCTCAGCTTCAGGCTGTCAACCCCAATCACTGTCAGAATTGCTGATAATTAAGTATTACCTCCTCTTTCTTCACCTCAGAAAACTGCAAAAGCCAGCTAACTCTCTGAAAACTGTCAGGGCCTGGGAAGATCGATGGTGGCACATCCTGCAGTGACATCCAGCCTTGGTTTTTGTGAACCAACCACATGGTTATATGTGTTAGCCTCAAAAGCATGTTACATGGTGTCTCCAGAGGCAGGGTTCCTTACTGACCAAACCCCATCTACACTAATAAAATTTTTGTGGCATGATTGAATTTGATTTTAAAATCAATCCAGTTATACTGGTACAATGTAAATAAAATTTAACCTTAAATAGATTTAAATGTAGCTTCTACTAGTTTGATTTAATTCCAAACATTATCAACATCTAAGTAGCTTCACTTGCATTAGGAATTGGCATTGGAGGAGGTAGATTAATTTTACATGGATGTAATTATTGAACCTTGAGCAGATGTAGCCTTGCTCTGAAGTGAAGATGGAGGAGCAAAAGGCAGCACAGCTACTTGATTAGTACATAACCAGGCCCCATTCCAGACCCAGCAAATGCTAGTGCTCAGAGGAAGGGGAGAAGCTGCCCTCTCCTTCTCTCCATCCTCTGTTAAGTCCACAGCAACATTCTTTTTTTCCTGGCAGAGCCACACTTCAGCTCAAAGATGGGCACAGAGCTTTGTGTTAAAATGCCACAGCATAGCTTTGTGGAATAAAACGTCTTGTTTTCTCAGCCTGATGCCACAAGTATGAGGGTAAGTCAACAGAAGCCAGATAACTCACCATTCTTAAAGGAAATACCTTTTAGGCAACATGTAATCAGCCAGTGGAACTCACTGCCACATTTGGCTGTTGTGGCCAAAGAAACAAAGAAATCCCCCAAAAGTTCATACTGGTGGGACCTTGCCAGCCCTCAAAAGTTATCACAGACCACCGTGTAGCTCCAGACCCATCTGGAACTTTTCAGCCTAGTCACAGTGCAGGGGAAGGCAGTGACCATGAGGTTACATCTAGGCTGTGTGAAATATTGCTTGGGGACACTTTGAAAGCAAGGCTTGGTTTGATCCACAAACCAACTGCTGCCTTCTGGTCATAGACAAGTCTAAGTATAGAACCACATACTCTTCAAAGCAGTCCTTGCCACCTGGATTAGGAGACCTGCTGGATGGTTCCCATCCAGCCTGTGAGCTGAGGTCTCCTCCTATCTAGGCAGCCCCAACTGTAGTGTTGACAACTGTATTCAGAAACACCAAAAACAGTTTTGGAGGGTGTATAGACCCTCCCCATCTGCCTACTCTGCAATTTCATGCATTCTCACAAGGTCATCCAAAAGCCTTCAGAGGCTCTGGGCAGAGTGCCTGTATGTGCAGCTCTGAACTCTGTCTGAAGTGATCCTTCCAGAATTCAGACCCAACCTTCATGACTTAAGTCAGCATTGCCATTCCTCCTGACCCCTCTACATCTGGCCTCTGTTGCAGGCAACACAGTTCTTCCTTTCCTCATATAAATGCAGATGCTTTGCAGTTTAAAATGCAAAAAATAATTCAGTGACTGTTCTCGTTGTGATTTTCCTCTCATGTCCAATGGGAATCTCCCCAGGAGTAACTTGTACCTATTACCCCTCTACCTTTCCATGTGACTCCCTGTCACTCACCCTAGTATTTCCTGTAAACATCTACAAAGTTCTTTTGGTTTTTTTTACCCAGCTCTGAAGCAGTGTCTCCAAAGCAGTTCTTTTTGAAAAGATTTGGTTTCCTAAGTTTCCTGTGCTGCTGTAACAACACGTGTCTGCAAAACCCATGTACAGCTCTGCCATCCCCTGCTGCTTTACCTAGGGTGGGTTACTCCTATTCACACCAAGAATCTGAAAGCCTGGGCTCTGGAAAATCAAGGGTTACCCAGTGATGTAGTGAACAGTTAGGTGATGGTTGATATAAATGGGGTCTTAGTACCAAACCCCAGTGTCAGTCCCTGGTAACAATGGAAATTTAGTCACGATGGTGGAGGAGGCAGGGAGGGGACTGCATTAACTTTTTGCTGGGATGAACCAATGGCTTCAGACCACTGCTGTGAAGGCATCTTTTCTTTCTGCCTAAGAAAGCAGATGCAGTTTCCTAGAAATTTTGAAGGTGCTACATGCCAGGAAGTGCAGGATCTCACAGCAACTGTTTAAAGATTCCTGTAAGCATGTTTCCCTTCTCAGTCTATAGATAGCAAGGCCTTCTGATCATCTCACTGCTTAGTGGGAGCTTTCCTGCATAAATCAAAATCACCAATATTTACAAAATTACAAACTAATAGTCAAAGGCTCATTTTACCCTGTTCCTTACTTCAGTGGGAGCCCTGCTGCTTCTTCCAGACGGTGAGTTGGCCCCTTGCCCAGACCATCTATCTCTTCTGACAGGCTCCTTAAGGACCAAATCTAAATGGAAGCCAAAAGAAATATGTCTTACTAAGTGACACAAGAGTAACTCTCTAAGTCTGATTCTGAGCCCATTTTAACTGATTTTGCACAAATACAACTCTGCTGGCTTTAACTGTGTTAATCCAGATTTGTACTGATGCAAGCAGAGAGCCCCAGCGCCTTTGACATTGGTACAAAAACAAATTTCCAAAAATGCTGAAGTTGCAGCCAGTGACCTAGGCAGTATTTTAACAATTGCATTCACATCTGGCCTCTGGAAGATTTCTGCCTTGTTTGTCTGCCTCGTTGTCAGCAGAGCCAAATCCAAATCACTACGTTACCTTAGGTAAGGGGGGAACATTCACGGTCTCTCACACCCCACGCTGCTAAGAGAGTTACACCAACAACTGATACCAGCTGAACCCACTGCAACAGAATCATCTTCTAGAACCTTGACTGAGTTTTGTGCCAGGCTTTCAGGGCCAGACTGCCCCTGTTCCTGCCAGGAGAACTGCACACCTTTTCCAGAAGGTCTGAGAAAGGCAGGGAAGGGCTTAGATGGGTGTTGCTGGTGGGACCAAATGGTACCATCCCAAGGGGTGACAAAGATTCTGTCTCTGCCTCTGACAGAGCTTGTTTAGAGCTGATGCTGTTCTGCATCATATCATTCACTGAATACCCCAGCAATCCTTGGTAAAGAGGACACCAGGGTAAACATTCAGCCTACCATGAAGATTACAAGCACTTCTGAAGCTTGAAGTTAGACTCATAGAAAAAACATTCCCATAACACACCTATTCTTTTATCTTTTTTTTTTGTTGGTACTTTATGTTATTTATGCATTTCTGTGCACCTCACAAGTTATGTGGCTCTGCCTTCTTGAATATTCTCACCCTTAAGACTGGATTTTACTTCTACTTGACCTGACATAGTTTTGCTCAGGGGAACTGTGTGCTGGAAAAACCTCCACTTCTCTTTGCATGAGTTTGGGCTCGCTGGTGAGCACGGCCTGTCTCGCTTACTTGTAGTTGCTGGCCTGAATAGAACTGGGATGTTGTGCAGCAGCAGCATTGAGTCCACGGCAGCATTGCCTAACAAAATCCTACCAAAACCAGAGGCACAATGCAAGTGCAAAAGAGTAAATGGTGACTGATGTTCTACTGGGGAGACACCAAATGGCAGCTGTGGAGCAGCACCAAGCAGCCTGCTGCTGTGCACTGATACCAGTGTTACAGATAAGGTGACAGGATGTCAGTCAGCTTTCACTTCCTCAGCATACCCCATAGTTTGTTTGGTGAACAGATCTTCCCTCATCTCTGTTCTCCTTTTTCCCTCCCCCACCAAGTTTGCAGCAGTGACCATCCCAATCTTGCTTTCGGAAGGCACCCCGATCAGAGCCCTTTTCTGTCGAGAGGAGAGAGTGCAGTTCAGCTGGTCTGTAACTGTCTGTTTCCATTCATTCCTGAGGTTTTCCAGCTGCCCACGAAAACAATGCACTGATACACTCTGTGTGGACTTGAACCATGTCCAAAGCAAAGGGTTAGGTGGGGCTGGGAGATCTGAGGAGTGTTCTTTGTCCTGGGAAGTAGAGCCGACACCGGCACAAAGATGATGGCTGAGGAGCCATGAGCTGAGTGCCCAGCCCACACCTGGGTCACACACCAGGCTCTGGGGTCGAGCACCTAGCTCCTCACTGGGCAAACATCAGGAGCACCAAACTCAAGAATCTAAGTGCTGGGAGGAAAAACAACCTGAATTCCAAGTGAGGTTGATGCTGCACTATCATGGGCGTAAAGCAGACCAATTTAATCGGTAATATTTAGTTAATTTTACAGCTGAACTTGCTCCCTCTCCTTTTATTTTCCTTTCTTTTCATGGAGAGGCATAAAGTGAGTAATAAAAAATGCTAAGAGCACAACTTCTTGATTTATACCTCCAGCAGATCTCCCTGTTGTGTTGCAGGGAACAGTCTGATTAAAAATTGATGCCACAGTATGGTCTGTCTTAGCAACAGCACTCACAAGTGAAATTCATCCAGGATATAAACCATGACATTTAAAATGCCTGTTGGGTGAAGCTTGACCAAAAAAAAAATATTCTAATTGGTGTGTGTGGCTCTGGGGAATAAAGGCAATTGCTGTGCCACTTTATGGAATATTGTGTGTGAATCACTGGAGCTATTAAGTCTTCTGCTGCCTTTTTCCTGGCCTCAAGAGGTTAACTTTTTCCCAGAGGGATGGGAAATGAGAATTGTGTGCGTGTGCCACAGAGCTGTGTCTGGTTTGGGTATGTGGGTGATCCAGATTTCGTGTTGTTTGCTTGAGAGACCCACTGGAGAGAATAATGAGGGGGTTCAAAAGAAGAACAGTCTCTCTGCCAGCAGTGGTCTTTTAACCAGGCCTTTGCTTATTTGTTGGGGGAGATTACTCACAGGGGTCACCTGGCAAAAATGACTGGAAGTTATGAAAGAAAGGGCCTTCTGCCAACTATTTAAGAGAAAGAGGGAGAGAAATGGAGAAGAAACGGGAGAAAGAGCAGTGAGTTGGCTGCAGGGAGAGGGACATTTTGTGATTCAGAGGAGAAGCCAAGAACCAAGGCTGTAAAGGGAGGGAGAAGACCCTGGGCTCCTTAGAAGGCTCAGTGCTATATCCTGGTGGCATTTGAGCATAAATTGAAAGCTCAGGCAAACAAAAAAGGCACAGGCACTTAAACATGCTCTAGGAAGGGGTAAAGAGGAATCACTGGAGTGATTTGGGGCTTGGCACGGCTTCTGGAGATGCAGGGCAGCTGGTCCTTCCCATCCCACTTCCAAAGAGGTGCAAGGAGAGCCTGTGCTCTCTTTGCAAACCCTAGGAGCAGGAGGCTTAGGTGAGTCCCTTGATGATTGTTAGTTGTTCACTGCATCCGAAGAGGTGTTCTGAGACTGGTGAAAGGGAGGGTGCTTCTGAGATACCCCTATAAATCCCAGCTCAGGCTGTTGTCACACCAGCAGAGACCTTCTGGGGCCAAGACAGGGTGGGGTCCCAGGGAATCTGGCCTCGAGTGTGCCACCAAGGAAAGCTGTCGTGAGGCAGCAGTGATGCACCCACTGAGATCCAAGGACAATGAAAATCCACAGACCCAGCACAGCATCCTGCAGCTCCCACCACTTTGACAAAACATCTGCTTGCCTGGGATGAAAATCCCTCCCCAGTTCTCAGCAGATACAGTTCCCTCCGAAACAGCAATGGGAGCTGCTGCAACTGCTCACACCATGGCCCTGCTTCAGCCCCAGGAGAAGGAGGAGGCCTTTACTAAACCAGGCTGAGCTGCCTGCCTTATCTTACACTCTCCTGTGAATAACTTGTCTCATTACACCTCTTTACACAAGTGCCAAACCCCAAGCAGGCAGGAAAGCTGTCCAAAAGGCAGAAGAATTATGACAGAGGCTCAAACATCACAAGGTTTTTGGAAAGGTTATTCATTTAGCACACACACACACAAAAAGTAGATGTGCAAATCAAACTCTCTGGCAGCATTTGTGTGAAGATAATCATGCTGATTAAGTGTTTGAGCCTCAGGATACGCTGGGAACGGCACTAGGACCTAGAAAATTACCACCCCATGCTTTTGGAAGACAGCTGCAGGCTCTTCCTGTTCTGCTCTGTAAGTGATCCGTCTCCTCTCACAGATCTGTTCATTTTGGATGCAATTGCTCAAAATATGCATTACTTATGGTCATGCAGATAAATACAAAGGGGAGTAGCAGTTGTGCTGTTAACCCTTTGGATACCCATTAGGCCGAGCCATGCAACGAGGAAGCAAAAGATTCAGAGTCCAGTTTTACTTACAACTGACTTTGACAAAGCCAAGTTACATTAGCCAAGGGAATTAAGCTCAGGGAATATTCTTTTTCTCTCTCCTCTTTAAATTTGGCAATGGGCTCCATTGCTGTTTGCTAATGGGAAAGGTGCTTATTGTGAAGGAGAGAAGCTGATCAAATCAGTGGCCCTGATGAACTTCCAGACTTAAATTTGATATGCCATTTTCATCTAATCAGTGCTCTACAAGGGTGTTAGTATCTAATGTTTAAGGCATTGAGATAATTTCCCAGGGAATTACACTGGCACAACAGTGGCAGGAAGAGAGAATCAGGACTGAGGAGATGCTACTGACTTTGGTCAGCTGCTCTGGAACTTCTCTTCCCCCTCCTCAAGCCTGAATTTCACAACTAAACCGCTGAAATGATAAAAACAATAGCTACTTTGCAGAGGCACTACTGAATGAGGCAGTCTTGGAGCTCTTGAAGGGGAACAGAGATGTGAAGAATGACTTTTAACCATATAGGAACAGCCCCATGCTGTGAGCCTGGCTGCAGTAAATCACTGCAGTTGGGCTAAATGAACTTAATTGAGCTACCTTATTTGCTTGATGAACCAGTTCTTCACCAGGCTCCCCAACCAGTCCATGTCCCCCTGGGACAGGCTGCAGTAGCCAAAGGAAGAGCTCTAGGCCTGCCCTAATTCATGCTAATTGGCACTGACTGGCCTTCGATGCTGGGTAATCACTCTGTGCAACTGGGAAATCAGAGCTTCTCTGTCATTGCTGCACCCAGCAGAAGTCAAGAACAGCAAAGGGCTGAGACTAACATCTCCTGACACAGTTTTGGGTCTTTTCCATACAAGCTGAAGTGATCTGCTGCCTCTGTCAAGGGGTGATTTGGTCTCAAATGGGAAAATGACATATTCGAAGGCTTTTACTGTTGTTGTTACTATTATTCTTACTATTGTTATTCTGTCCCACTAGGGAGGTGCTGGGGAAGGAACACCTTCTCAAGAAATCAGTGTGAGCTTTGAGACCCTGGAGCAACCTCTGCCCTCGCCTGGAGCTTCTGTCATCCTGACAGCAGGTTTGTGCTAAAGATTCAAATGCCAATTTAAAAGAAAAAGAAAGAAAATCCAACAACCACCCCCAGAACTGGAATAAGGGAGACTCTGGTACTTCCTTCCAGCCAAAGTACTCTTTAATAGCAAACTATCAGATAAATCCCAGGCCCTGGGGGGGGGTTTACAGAGGTTTTGGATTCCTACCAGAATATTTTTGTGTGTGTCTCCAACCTGCATTATCTGACTGCAGCTAAAAAGAAGAATCACTTGGTGATATCAGAATTTTTTTCCACTATCATGGATGTCCCTATTTCTGATGGGATGTGTGATCCTTAGTTGTCAAAGGAGCTCACTGCTAAATATTATTTAGTAATAAATACTAAGAGAAGGCTGAAACCTTCAAAATACAGATTGTCAGCTCTGTAGTTAGACCTGAACTGATGAATTCCAGAAGTCAAAATGGAGTTCTCCTGTTTTTTTTTTCTCTTTCCCTTTTTAAAAGGTAGATGACAAATGAATCTGTTCCCTATGCTTAGTGAAAAAAAAAAGCAGCTCTATTATTTTCAGAAAAATAATTTCAAAGGGTAAGTCAATAATAGCAGGATACACACAAAATAAAACCTTTGGAATCCTGTTATTATTATTATTATTATTGTAGGTTCAGATGACTCAAGTGTTATTATTTTCTTCTTGCATTACCAGCCAAGAAAACCAATGACAGCCACATAAAGCCCTGCAAATCTCAGCAGTTTTGATTCCCACTTACATTGCTGGAGCAGCTGTTGCACTCACACAGTTCAGCAGGTTGGCTCTGTTTGTGGACTGACCCACACTGTGCTTTGTCTTCTTGAAAACTTCAGCTTGATTTAAGAGCAGGATTCACATACAGCCTACCCTGCAGAACTGAAATAAAATTATAGTATTAGGCATGTCACTGTGTCAGAAAGGGCTCAGGTGTGTGCTAGTAACTCATGGCATATATAGCACATAGCATTGGTCATGTGTGGGTAAGAGACTTGTTTTGGTGGTGGTTACCTTCAGTGAAGTGTACAAGGAGGTCCCTTCCAGAGACACTCTTTTGCTATTGTTCATTCTGAGCTGTTGGTTTCCAACAGCACAAAAAATGCAAGGGGAAAGTCAGCTGAAACCACAGAGTCTTGCCCATCTGTGAGTCAGGATCATTCACCCACCTTCCCACCACCATGACCATGAGACAGCAAAGTCAAAGCCTAAAAGCACCTCTCCCAGAACATGAATAAACCTGTGCTGAGCATCAGCAGGTTGTTTTGCCTGGCATGGTGTCTGCACTGCATTCTTACCCCATCACAGATGATGAGCCACGCTGGTGACCACCAAGAACTAGTTAGATGAGAGAAGAGCTCTCTTAGCTTATCCCAGGCTAAACAAACTTAGAGGCTGCATCCCAAAATGGCTGCAATGAGTTAAACAATTTCTTTTTATTTTATTTTGAAAGGCTTTTTTTCCCATGAAATAGCAAGGCCTGATCCTTCACCATCCCAGACACTGGAGTATCCTAGCAGGAGCATATGAATGCTTTCTGCCTGAGAGGAAGCAGTCAGTGCATTTGGGACTGTGTGAGTGCAGGTGTGAGTGGCTACACCAAGTGCTGATTTACCACAATCCACTAGAGACTGTCATATTTAAAGCAGGAATTTCCATTAACAATTTCAATATGATTTCACGTTTGCATCACGAACCATTTGACTGGATGTGCTGGTACATTCCTCCATATGTTAACATGCTTAAACTGGGACAGCTTGACTTGATTACAAACTGAATCTCATAAAGATGGTCAGCTGTCCATGGAAAACATGGTACACCCATTTGCTTTCTTCAGTGTTTCTGCTGCTCCATGGAAAATTAATATATAATTATAAAATATACTAGTATATTAGTAAATATACTTTACTTCTGTCCTTTTCCACTTTCTTCCATGTGGGTTTGGTTTCCTTCATAGCAACCAGTATGTATGAGAACAGCTCAAATTGGGTGCCATGTTATTGCATCTCCTCTGCTGATTGAATGGTTACTCTTGGAACAAGAGGGCACTGAGCTACATGAGTCCCAACCACTGTAGATTGATTTAACTGTATTTAACCTCTCCAATAAACCAGATGATTTAAAAGTAAAACCAAAACAGATCACCAGTTGCAATGCTGAAGATACTGACCACATCAGGCAGATTATCATCTGACTCGAGGACTTGTTAGCTAGATCAGATTTACTCCTGGGCAGGAGGGTGTGCCCATGGATAGCAAAAATTGCAAAGCAAACCCTTTTTCACCCAAGTTCATTTTCCCTTGACTTCAGTACAACAGAGAAAAGAAAGCTGAAAACAAACCAGCTGAAGCATGGGAGCCAGGATATCTGTTAATGCTTTTGGAGCACTAAGATGTTTCCCCTCTATGTTTCACCCTGTTGGGGCTTAGGCTTTAACAGTAACCATGGGTCTCTTCCTGGGGCCAGGTGTCCAAGATGTCCTTTGAAGCTGCTAATTATCTTTCTGCACTCAAAGAAGTCACTGTTGAGCAAGACTTCCTACTTAAAAGACTAATAATAAACAGCTCTAGCAGACACCAAGAAACAAACTCATTTCTATCAGGTCCAGCAAGGTGTTTCTGGGGGAGGAGAGAAGAAAGCACAGGACAATGTGAGCGTTGGGCAGCCCCAGTAGCAGGATTACACCTCTTGAACTCCCCAGGGGAGGGAGGTGACTCTGCAGCCCATTCACCTCTGTAAGCAGTTAGAGATTCATTTGAGCCACGACAACATCAACTGTGCCAACAGCAGATCTGTCAGCAGCTTCCTCCTCACCTTTGCTGTATCTACATGCACAGGGCAGTAGAGCAATGCAGAAGTACTGCAGTTGCTCAGATATCTTCCAAGGATTAATTTGAAAGAGATATTCCATCAAATTCCCACATTATCCAGCTACAGAGAAAGGACATTCATGTATGAAGGCATTCTGGCAGGAGCTGTTTGCTTAGGGGCCAGATATAATTCAAAGTTATTCAGAA
Organism: Ceyx melanurus; assembly: GCA_024611195.1. Classification (NCBI taxonomy): domain Eukaryota; kingdom Metazoa; phylum Chordata; class Aves; order Coraciiformes; family Alcedinidae; genus Ceyx; species Ceyx melanurus. Next base: position 54,826 of record JANHGL010017869.1, on the reverse strand, counting down.
TATTACACTGCAGCAGCCTGGCCAAGCCCAGTGATGCTGATTTTTAGGGCTTTCCTGGTTTGCCAGATGGAGCTGATTTCATTTAGTTCTCTCTTATAATTAATAACTCGTCCCTTTTGTTCTTTTTTTGAGTCTTTTTTTTTTATCTCTAGCACTTTGTAGAATAGTTTCCAGTTTACTTAATCCAACGCCTGCCTCCTCGGCGTGTGCAGCAGAGCCCATTCAGCCATGCAGTGTAATGACACAGCCCAAATCTCCCCTGCACAATCTCACCTCCACTTCACATCAAGCTGGCATTCTTTGACATTTCCATTTTCTATGCTATAAACTCACAAATCATTCTGCTTTACACTAGAGCAATGTCAATAATCATGGGAAAAAAAAAAAAGAAAAAGAAAAAAACCCCAAACCAAAACAAACCACCAAAAACCACCCCCCAAAAAACCCACCTAATCACTAGCAAACATATGGGATCTGTATGTTCTGTCCTTTAAACAAGTACAGATTTAGCAAGGAGGGGGAGGGAAAAGGAAGAGCAGGAGAGCCACATCCCCCCTCTGCCAACGCAATGCCTGTTCCTGCAGCATCACAGTTTGGATTCGGTCCGTGGTCGCCCTACTTATGTTTCAAATCAAGAAAAAAATAGGTGGAATTCAATTCCTCAGTGCCAGTTTTTAGCAATATTAGACTTCTGCATAGAGAGGAATTTATTTTTCTTAACTAGTGTTCACTCTGCATTGAGACTGTGTTTTTAAATGGGATAGCAGCTGTTAATAGATGATATTTAGTGTGTAGATACAGTACAGCCATGCATAAACTGTGCTATAGGTGGGTAAACATTAGCTGATTACACACAGGGCTCCACACACCAGCAGAGATTAACCAGACTGCCTTGTCTGTGCTGTGAACTCCTGGCAGGCAGCAGGGCTCAGGCTAGGGCTGGGGCTCCTAAGCATTTGCACAAGTTGAATAACAAATGTTAATCTTCTAGAAGCTATAAGCAAATGATGAGTTTAAGCATAGAGCTGAAGTGGGCTGCACAGAGCACTCTGTACATCCATGTGCACATACACAGTCCCACATGTCCCATTAAGGACAGGGAGGGTGTCAGGGGGTCCCCCTAAGGGCTGGTCAGCATGGAGGGAGGTTGAACCACTGAGCACTGTAAGTCATGGGTCAGAAAATCTGTGATCTCACAAGTCTGACCCCAGTATTAGTGTGACAGTCGCCTCCCCTACCTGTGTGTGCCAAGTGTTGAGGACACCAGGTGTGTGGCTTTCTGGGCTTACACTGTTCTCAGGGGAATGGAGGTGGATGGTTGGTCTTCATTATCCTTTCTTCTCTAACTACTTAGAGCATCTGGGATTCCAGTTAGTGCATATTTGAAAGCCTTTGTCTCCTTATCCCTCATGCTGCACCATGACATTGACTGTGCTTCAAATGAATGAAAAGCCTCCTTTAAAGCTCCTCACAGTCCAATGCCTGTCTTTCAATGGCACCACAGTTGAATATGTTAACAGATTAATGGCCAGAAGGTCATGGCAAAGAGTAATGCATATGACTATTAACTTCTAATAGAGTACATTGAACTCAGGAGCCAATTAGAGCCTTCATGAAGCAAGAGCAACACTAATCCTGGAAGGACTCCTAAAATCTTTCGTAAGCTGCATTTAATTAAAAGAAAATGAACTGCTCAAGAGCTGATGCATGAGTTGTACATTTGTGCATCCCACTCAATGAGTGAATCATTTCCCTGCCTTCTTCTCTGACACAGAAATACCTTGTTATCCATTAAAGATGATTACATATTTTTATGGCTCCAATGGGCCACGTGTCACCACAAGCCACCCAGGACATGGCCATTGCTGGTCTGGGGTAGCCATAGTGCTGCTGCAGGGATTTGGGTAGAGGAGGACATCTGGTCCATAGGCTGTCTGCAAGAGAACATAATTGTTTGTGTCACTAAGGTGAACATCACCCAAACTATTGTTAAAGTCACAAAGTAGATTTGTTTTTGTTATTTCCATACCCCCCCTCCCATAACCCATACATGACATATTTCCATACCCCCCTAACCCATACATGACACATCTGCATCTGGGACAAATCCCAGTCCCCACAGCTCTACCAACAATACCTCTTTATCATGGGAACAGCATGAGTCCTTCCCACACAGGCACAGGCCTAGTTGTTATGAATTGCCCCAGTCCTGTTACTGGCAGAGCCACAGGGAGCCATGAAGCTCTAACTGGGAATGTGAATGACAAGGTGGATGAGGGTGAATTGATGGAATGGCAGCCAGATCCAGTGTCAGACCAGCACAGACCACAGCTCTTCCCAATCACTCTGCAAAACGCAGGATCCCATTGCAGGCCAGCAAAGCAGAGCAGCCCTGAGGGCACATGCTGGGGACCTGTCAGCCTTGCTCACAGCCTTGGAAGGGTTGGGGACAGTGGTTAAACCAGCAGCCTTCCCACTGGATTAAGAGAGATCTTTGCAGCTCTGCCGGCAGCATGCCCTTGCCTGTCAGGATCCATCAGCCAGCCCAGCCTTAACACTTCATCGAGTAACAGAGTGAAAGTAATAAAATTACTCCTTTCTGAACTAGCCAGGAACACTCTGAGCTAACACTGAACACAGCTTCTGATTTTACAGACAGGAGGCTGCCTGGTTCAGGGTCCTGAATGCCAAGGGAAGCGCCCAGGCTGTGGTGGATGGTCCGCAGCTGAACGGGTGGAGCTGTTCTCATCCCAAGCACTGAGGCATTCAAAGGCACTGAAACAAACAGGATGGACTGGGAGCACCAAAGAGGCAGAAGGTTGGGAAGGGGATTGTGCAGAAAGTGGCAGTGCTGGGGCTGTTTTCTTTGCTGACACCCTCTCAAAATGATGCTGTCAGCTGAAGGGCTTATGAGCCAGGGAGCAAAGAGAAGACTGCTCAGGTTTTGTGCCTTCAGGGAATTGTCTTTAAATAGTTTCTAATACGTGCTGGTCTAAGTAATTCAGGACAAATGATTTCTAGCACCTTCACATCAGGACCAGAACGTCGCACTCAGACCTCCTCAGCTGGTCAGATCCTCACGTGTCCTCACATGCCATGAGCAGACCCTCTGCCTCTGTGTGCCCAGGCTCACAAGGCACGTGTGCAGCAGCGTGACCCCCTCCAGGCATCAGGAGTCAGCTGGGCTCTCTCGTGGCAGCCCTGGACAGGACAGAGTGAACACGTGTCAGACAACAATTGTACTGGGGAAGCACTTTCCCAGCTCTGCTTGTCACCACTTCTGGCCTGTCACCCACGTGTCCTCCTTACAAATCCCTGCAGAATGAAAAAGCAAATTCACAGCACGTAAACCAAGCTTGGGAAGGTCGCAGGTCTGTTCCCTCTTGAACTCACACAACCGATGGAAAAAAACAAAACTTTGAGCCAAAAGCTGGTGTTTACCAGTTTATTTCACAGGTCAGTGAGTGGGAAGGAGGGCAAGGCCTGGTCTCAGCAGGCCATGGTTGGCAGGGTGGAAGCTGAGCTGGCATCAGTTGACGACTCTGCGGATGGACTGGACGCTGGCGCTGCGCGCCTGCCACGCATTGAAGCTGCTGAAGTCGCCTCGCTCCACCACGTACATACGGCCTCGGTAGTTGGGCTCCTCGTACAGCACCCACCTGCACAGAGAGGGAGGGTTACCTGGGTGCTCACAAAGCAGTTGAGAGGTGGCCTCATGCCCACACTGAGTGGCTGATTTGGTCTCTGCAGTGCTGCAAGCTCCAGAGGGTCAGTGGCCTCTCCGCAGCCTCAGACCCTCCTCTGCACAGAAATGCCCCTGGTGGAGTTAACTGCTGGTGCTTCCCCCATTTCCAGCACAGCCTGGCAATTCTCCACAGCCAGATTGGACTTTGCCTTTAGAAGACGTTGGTTTGGGTTATACAGGTGATGAAGCCTGAGACCAGGGGCTCCCACTTCACCTTGCTATAGGAATGGATCTCTCTGAGCTTCACCATGTGGAACAGAAACCATTTAATATCATTTGATAGTCCTAAAGAAGGATAAGTGCCATCAGCCCCAGGATAAACCCATTTTGGACTGTAAGAAGAAATATGCAATGCTTTAAGTATGTTTTACCTCTTTGAACTGACTCTTCAGCTATGATGGGAAACAGATTTAATAATCTCTCCCTTTGATAGAAATTCTCAGTGGCCTCTCTTTGATGCTTTCCAACAGAGAGCAGGACTTTGGCTATCACCACTTGATCTCTACATCCAGAATTAACTACAGCTTTCCTATGGACTACAGTCAAACAGGTACAACAGTCAACAGCTTTGGCATGCCTGATGACTTCACCTAGCTTGGCTACACCTTTCTCCATTGACATGCCTCTTGCCACCTTTTCCTTTTGAGGGTCTTCGAGTCAGGAGCAATTCTAATGGTCAAGAGGGACAATTTATGCTCTTCCCCTTCATCTCTTCAGTACACATCTTAATGTGGTCACAGGTGTCATCTCTTTCCTCTATTTATATCTCTGATGTTTTTAAACTAAGTTTTTCTCTGGCTCATGTGTGTCTCATTCTTCTCCTCCCAACATTCTTCAAAGTTTTGTAGGGATCTCTGCTGCTTGTGCCATCTACGGGCTCAGCAGTTATGACAGCAGAAGACAAATGCAATCCTCCAAATCATCTGGTTTCTGTGGTCTGTCTCTTGCCAGGATTTCAACTGTTGAGACAAGGGGGTTGGGACCTACTGTATGTGGGATTTCCAATGAGAAACTCCTTTAAGTACTGGATGGGTCAAAGACTGCTGGGCCTCCAGGGTCAGAAAACAGCTGGTGAACTCAGATCAGTCTGACCCAGAGCAAAAAGCTAGAGGCCTAGGAAAAAAAGTTGTTTATTAAAACCAGCCACCCATGGCCATTTTTTTTTTTTAAGTAATAAGTTAGGGGTATTTGGTCCAGCCACTTTACAGATTCCTTGACATACTTGGGTTTATTTTGTGCTTCTGAGAGGACACCAGATGGGACTGTGGTGGGTGCCTTCTCCCACCTGCCTGTGCACTGATAAAACTGTTGGGCACACACCTGCTTGGTGCCCCTCTCCACCTAGCCAAAGCATTTGGATCCTGAGAGTTTCCTACAAAGGAAGAAGTTCATCCTTTGGCACGTTTTGCAGCCAGTTCATATCTGAACTGGAATTACAAAGTCATCCTCAGACTTCTCCTTTGAAGTTCCCAGCAGTGTGTGGAGCTGTCTCCCCAGTGCTCCTGTGAGACTAATGGCAACTTGTCCTGAAGCCACATCCCCTCATCCCATCTCCTGAGGTGCACTGCCAGTGTGCTCGGGCCTGCAGCTTAATTAAGAACTCCTTTGGATAGACTCCAGCTTTGTTCATAAGGCACACGTGGCTATCTTCCTTTTTTACTCCATCCCTTCATTTAAATGCCCATCTCCACACTCATGGTCCTTGGTCTCCATCAGCTCACCATGCCTCCCTCAAGTGCTTCTGGAAAGAGCTCACAATCCTATTTTCTGACCCTTCCAATCACTCCCTCCTGTGGATAATACCTAAAGTTGTTGAAAATACTGCATGGTGGTAGCACAGGGATGTTCACTGGGCATCACTGGCCACGAGGACATGGTGGATCTTCCAACTCTGCCTGAGGGCAATCTTTCAGCAACTGATGGATGCTGGGGAACAGTGCAGGGGGTGGAGCAACCCCTCACAGTCATGACCTTTCCTAAGACCTCTGCCTTTCTCTCTAGACACACGGTTGATGTGTCTGCACAGGCTCATGCAGGGAATGGGACAGGCACTGGGGTAGCTGGAAGCAGACTGCATGGACCTGTTGCGGTGAGAAGAGCCCACGGGCTTGTCCCTCTGCCTAGGGGAAGGCTGCAAAAAAAGAGGAATAAAAGGAATAGCAGAAAGATGGGAGTGAAGTGTATTGGCAGTGCAAGGTGATGAGTGAAGGCTTGTATGGCTCACTTAGCTGTTCATTTATTGCCCAAAGTTTACGTTCTCTGAGATGTCAGGGAGAGGAAATCAAGTCCATTGGGAGCCCAGAAAACAAACCAAAAAAAAAGAAGATCCTGTCCTCAAGCCCAGCATGGGAGAGCTTATCCAGACACAGCACAGCCCTCAAACATCTCCGTGCTGTGTTTCATTAGCACATCAACCCAGAGGACACGGGAATCAAATGCACATGGAACCAGTGCAAGGCTCGGGAGCCAAACCTGGCTGCTGTAGGAACTACCAGGGGAGGGCTGGGGCTTCAGGAGGGGCTCGGGGTCACTCATTCTCCATGCAGGGCTCAAGCAGTGCCACGAGCAGCTGCCCACTCTGCCCACAGATAGGGGATGTTTATTGAGCAGCAACGTTTGGGTACCTGCTCTGCTTGGTACTTCACAGCCTGACTGTGGAACATCTACCAAACTCTCAGAAATGCTTCAACAGAACAAATGGTTGGTCTGGTTCCTACAAGTGATGTCACTGCAGTGTGAAGAAGCCCTTTTTGGGGTATTCCCTCACGGACTATAAAACAAATTCAGCTTTGTAAAGTTGTTATTTCTAAGCAATCCTCTGTGGAGTGGCTGAGGCACCAAGGAGGCCCTAAGGAGGCCAAGCAGCAGCACAGTCTCCATCTAAAACCAGATGATACCATCTGTGATACTGGAGCTGGCTCTGCCCGTGGGACAGGCAACAGCTTCCGAGGAGGCGGCAGCAGCTCAGAACTGCTCTGAATAGCAGCCCCCTTTCCAGCCTGGCTTTGTGCCACCCTCCCTGGCTCTGCAGGGCAGCAGCTGCCAACCCTGGAAGGGCAGCGGGGAAGGTGCTGGACACCCCCAGACCCACTGAGAAACCAACTGGATGGAGTGTTGGGGAAATTGAGAGAGGGAGTTGCAGAGTGAGACTTCAGCATGACTCGGAGCAGGCAGGAGCTCAGGGGGAACCAGCTTTTCATCTGCTCTCAGCATGCACAGTCAACTGGACACATTGTCAGGCTGGGGACATGCTGAAGACAGCCTGTGGCTGAAACTCTGATCATCTCCTGTGGCCCCATCTCCTCTGCTCCCCAGATGATCAAGGATAGATCCTGGGAGGGCTTCTGCCCAGCACCAGCTACACCTGCAGCACCCCTGGCTACCCACCTCACCTGGGTTTATATGGTCCATCCAAAGGAGAAAGGTGATGCTGGAGGGTCCCCCTCCCCTCCCTGGTCTGACCTCTCTGCTGCAGTATCTCCTCCTTCCTCCTCCAGCCTGGGGCCAGCAGGTCTCTCTGCACAACCCTGCCTTACAGCAACCCTCAGAGCCCCTTCCATGCACTGGCAACAACCATCTTCCCAGGGTCAGAACATAATGCTACAAAACTCACTGAGTTGCCTCAACTTGCTCCAATTCAGTATTTGATTTTTTTTCCCTCTTTTTTTTAATTGCTACTTGAAGCCTTTGAGAAGTCCTGTAATGTTAACACAAGCAGTTTAGGCTCCCATGTGAGAGAAAGTCAGCTTTGTGCCCCTTCTGTATTTTGCAGGGGAGGGGGAAAAAAAATAATCAATCTGAAAAATTTAAGTGCTTGAAAGTTTCTGGGCAGCATCCCAATTTCTCAAGCTCCAGGCTCTGCTACAGGGACACATGTGGTAAATAATTGGCCCTAAAGCTTTTTCCAGAGTACTCACAGGCTTTCTCTTGGCTTTATAGCATTGGTACTCAAATACCTTTTGCTTCTAATGCTCAAGGCTAACAGGGTCCCCAGAGAACTCCAGCCATTTCTTCCCACTGGGACCTGGTAGCTCTCCTCCTCAGTTTTAATGAGCCAGCACTGCTTGATTATAAGCCTGGGTTTTTTTGGAAGAGGAGAGGTCTTGGTTGAATCAGAAAAGGTCCTGCAGGAAGCTCACAGTGGGGATGTCACATACTTGCATGGCAACCTTTTCCCTATTCTGGGAAAAAACTCCTGTTGGACAGAAAGGGCCCAACATGCCAGGTTGGGTGCAGGTGAGATGTGCAATATCCAGTCCAAGACAGGTGGAGAAGAGAGTTTCTCTGCTCCCTCCTCTGCAGGGCTCCTCTGCCCCATGCTCCAGCCACCCTCTGCCTGGCTCTGGCAGGATTTTATGGCATTCCTCCTCTCCCAGCACCCCTGCAGTGAAAATGCAATGGGCTGACACAGGAGAGGGGAAGGTGGCCAGGTAAAAATCCATCTCAGGAGGGGAAAAGAAATTGGAAAAAGGACTGACACCATCAAGAAAACTGCAAACTGCCACCCAGCAGCAAGGAAAAGGCAAGTTGCTGTCCTGCTGAGGCTTTCAAGAGCATCTGCAAGGGCAGGAGGATGCAGCTGAGTATCAGCAAAGCACTTGCAAAGCAGGTTCAACAAGGCAAGATGACCAAAAGTGCATCACCACTGCAGTTGTCCCTTCTCAGGGGCAGGGCTTAATTTTGAGGTGAGATGCTGTGGCCTCATTTTTGATGTCAAAGGAGGGTCCTGGTGTCGCAGCTGCTTGCAAAAACAAAGCCCTGACCTTTACCACCCTGAGTCAGCCACCCACCCTCCCCAAAAGCCTCTGTGTAGATTTAAAAGTGTTTGGAAATCTCCACAGAAATCTTTAAAAACAAAAGAAGGAAATAAACTATTTTTAGGCTGCTTGTTTCATACACCTTCAAAAGGTGTCTCAAAGCTCTTGGAGCTCAGGCTCAGCCGCCACCCTTCAAAAATCATGTCTCCTCTGAAGCAGCTCTCGATGGGCAGGCACCAAAATTCACCATTAAACCACAGGCTTAACTCCCATTTTTAGGCTTTCTCCCAGTTCCCCCAGCATGGGGGGAGTCTCTGCAGCCACCTCTCTCCCCTGAGGTGCCCAGGTGGGTACTTACGCGCCATCTCCGTACACCTTGAGGGCGTTGATGCAGGTCTTGTCCCAGCCTTGTCCCTGCAGGAAGGAGCAATCCTCTGTCAGCTCCAGGCTGGGACCACTAAAATGACTCCCTTCAAATATTTCAATCCTGTAATTCTCGCCGTGCTGGGGATAAGAGGATTCAAATCAACCAATAAAGGAAAAAACCAACACAAAACAACAAACAAAACCAAACATGCAGCAAATTATTTCCTTGGCTTTTATCAAATAGAAAGACAGAAGGGTGCTTCAGAAGGCAATGTGTAATAAAGCAGCCCAACACCTCCAGCACCAGCATGCACAAACTCTTGCCACCTCCCAGCACACCACAGCAACCAGGAAAACAGCCAGAAAACCCTTGTCCCTGCCCCCAGCTGCACCCTCCTACAGCTGCTGCCCACATGCAAGCACATTGCTCGTGGGATGTGTTGTGCACAAGGAGCCCCTGGCCCACCTGTGATCCCCCCAGAGACAGCATCAGCTGCAGCCCTGACTCCTCACTCTCACACAGCAAATACATACACACATATATATACATCTCCAGACTGCACAAAGGTGTTACACTGTTCCCCTAAAGTCATTTATATTGCCTCTGGTTCCACAGGTAGCTGCTGTTCCTGGTGGGAGATGAGCCTTTCTTTAAGGAAAATACAACAAAGGAAAAAACAAAAGAAACCTTCCCAGCACCATCGCTGCCACGTGAGCCCTTGAGGCTGACACAACAGAAATGCCTCCAGGGAGATCTCTGCAGCCTGTGGCACAGATACTGGGGGCAGAGGGAGCTGGAAGTGTATTTTTTAAGCCACATTCATATAAAACCTACAGACATTTCTTAAAGAAACAACACCAAGGAAGGCCAGGGTGCAGACCCCAGAGCAGGCAGCCACCAGCAGCAGCTGGGCAGCCACAACCAACACAACCACTGCTGCAGAAACACCTCGAAGCACTCGCTGGCATCTCACAGTGCAAATCAGGGGCTGGGGAGGGAAGAGCACAGAGCATCCCTCCACATACAGACCACAGAGGTGCTTTGGGAAGGACATTATGGACATGAAACAATCCTATTACAGTGCCAAAAAGCAGTTTTGGGGCTATGGAGAAACCTCACCGGTTCCAAGTGTGTACATTGTCACCCCAGGGGTCACGAGTGGAAAAGGCAGCTAGAAAGGCCTAACCCAGATACATTTTTCTTTGCTAATCTTTAATCTTACTGATTAAACTTCCCTTCCTTCCCAAGCACTGTCTTTAAAAGCTTGAGAAGGGGAGGGCTCTCCAGTGTGTGGAAAGCTTAGGATTAACAGAGGGATTTTTTGCACCAGCAGTAAATTTAGCTAAAATTTGCTAGGAGGAGCCCCAGCTTCCCCTCAGGTCCAGTTTAGAGCCCTGAGGCTGCCCATTCCACACTGGCTGTGGTGGGAGATTGGAGCTGCTGCGGCTCAAACTTGCCTTGGCCAACAACCCTCCTTAATTCCCGTGAGCCTGTCCTGTGAGGAAAAGCAGATGGCACCAGCAAGACCTGGCTGCCTCATCTGAAAACCACGGAAAAACTCATCCCCTTGGGGCTGTTGCATTTCACCTCAGCTTTGTAGCTTCCGTGGACCTCTCCAAGGGGGTCAAACCTTCCCTGGGAGACCATTTCCTTCTCAACTGGACGTGTCCTTTCTACAGAGCACAGGTTTTTGTTACACTTTTTGGTTTTTTTCTCCACAGGGCTCAGGAAAACCAAAGCCCAACGGCAGCTCCGTCCCACTGCGGAAGCAGCGGCAGCAGCACCCACTCACCATCCCGACGGGCCGGCAGGAGCCCAGGTGGTCGCTGCGGCCGTTCCAGTGGTAGAAATCCGGGTACTCGCCGTGCTCCAGCACGTACTGCTGCCCTCGGAAGTCGGGGTGATCGAAGCAGACCCAAGCCCCGCTCTGGACGCAGATGGAGTTGACCCGATTGAGGAAACCTCGGTCCTGGAAGCTGCTGCAGCTGCCACAGACCTCCAGCTTTCTGCCCGTGAAGAACTTGCCTTCATAGAAAGTGATCTGAGGGGAAGGAGAACAGGCCAGTGGTGAGCAGGGGTGCGATGGGCACGGCCCCCACTGAGCAGACGGGGCTCTCTTACACACCCATCACTTTGGGACGCTTGGGGAGCTTTTCCTAAGCTCCTTTCCAGTAAGAGGAGCACAGTGACACCGGCACGTTATTTTTCTTAAGGCTGGTTGTTTTCCTGGGCCAGCAGCACATCCCGCAGCTCCACGCTGGCTCACACGCAATCCCAGCAGGAGCAGTTCACCGGGAACCTCCTCCGGCTGCCGCACCCTCCGAGCAGATCTGCTCCGGCACCGCACACTCACTCCTACGGGAGCCGGAGGATGCCCGGGGCGGGGCAGGGACACCCACACTCTCCGGCCCCAGGCTGAAAGGGAAGCGGTTGGGTCGTTACTTACTTTTCCTGAGTACTGAGACATGTTCTGCTGGCTGCTATCCAAGGAGAGCGGGAGCCAAGGCCGAGGCGGGCTGGGCGGCGAGGCGGGACGCGGGGCTATATAGCGGGCGGCGGGGGCGGAGGAGACGGGGCCGGTGTGGCCGGGGCTTTTCAACAAAGCGGCGGGAACCGGGGGCTTTGCTCTTTCCTGCTTCGTAGGCAGATCCGCACGGAGCGGGGGCTGCTGAGTCCGGGCTTTTGATTTGGGGCAGATGATCTGACAAAAGATTTGCTTGGCAGGGCTTTGGTCGATTAGCAGTGCACACTGACTGCTCCTTTTTGAAGGACTTTTTAACCCCCTTTTTTTTTTCCCTGTTTTTTCCTTGTTTTCCCTGTTCTTTCCTCTTTTTTTTTTTTTTTCCCCACTCCACCTTTTATTCTTTTTTTTCTCTTCTCCTTTTTGACACTTTTTTTTTTTTAGAGCAGATGAGAAGTAAATAAGGAAAGAACCACAGAATTACTCAGGTTGGGAAAGACCTTCAAGATCATTGAGTCAAGATCATCCTCACCTCAAAGAGGAAGAGCAGCATCTCTAAGCAGAGCAAATCATTTCCCTGCATTGGCTTCACTTCTGTTTTTTCCCAGCTTCCCACCTACTGCAGTATGGCAGCCAAAACCCAGTGTCTTTGGAACACCAATAATACTTTGCACTCCATCCAAAGCAATAGGTTCTTGTTCAACCTTCTTTACATAGCATCTCTGAAAGCCAAGGACCTCCCAAGCACAGAGGATGGGCTCACAAACCCACTGATGTTGACTCAAGAGCATCATTTTAATACAGGTTTTGATCTTTCAGTACCGCAGCACCAGGACATGGCTCTAAATCAGGATTAGAGGCATTTTTAAGCCATACCATTACCATAAAGTAATATTTCCCATACAGCTGCAATTACAGCTTCAGAGCCTGGCACCTCAAATGTGAGAACAAGGAAAAATTGTTTCAGATTCCCCTCTTTGGAGTCTCAAGAGTGTTCAGAGACTTTAAATCTCTTATTCTCTAGATGAACAGCAAGGGAAATCCCCAGCCCATAATCCCCATCAATTTACATTCATGAGCCAAGCTACAAAGAGATGAAGGCAAACACAGGGGGGTGGCCCATGGACCAGCACACAGCAATATACCAGGGCACCACATTACAACAAGATTTATCTTTTATACTATTATACTATGTGGAAAAGCCTTCACACCAGCTCCTCCCCATCGAACCCTCCTCTCAGTTATCCATGGGGTCCCCATCACCACCCCACTGTTGCCAGTATTCTGCTCCCTGAACAGTCAGGAAGACACCTGGGAGTCCAAAGCCTAAAACCCCATTTTTCTTGGCAGGTCACTCCCACCCATCCTCATACCACCAGCCTCACTCAGCAACACCCCTCGTTCACTGCTTGTCACAGGGCTAAAGACCCTTTGGGTAGGAAGGATCTCATTCTCATTAAGGGTTAAACAAAGGCCACCCTTCCAATTAAGATGTGAAAGTTACCAAGCCATTGTGTGCACCTGTAGGCCAAGCTGAAGATGTCACAGTGACTGGGATGCACTGGAGGAGGAAGGAGGTGGCACCTTGTGCTTGGAGAAGAAACGTGTCCCTTCAGCTGATGCAGGTGATCCAGTACCAGCCTGGCAGCGAGGCTGTTTCCATTTACATGTTCTGGTCTAAGGCAGAAATGATGATGAAAAAACCTCATTCCTTAAAAAAAAATCCTACCCAGACCCTCACTGAAATTCTGGTGATATTTTCTAGGTGCTAAAAGAGCCAACAGATGGTGTGGGGAAAGTAACACCACATGGGAAGTCCCACTTGGAAAAGCAGCTACCAGGATGGGGGGGGGGGGCTTTAGCAGTGTCCCCAAAACCAGCTCTTCTCCATGACCTTGCACTTAGTGCCCTGGAAGGGAAGGAGGAGATGCCTCTTCTGAGCCATGGCTGGGAGCACTAGGGTCACAAGGTGGCACCATCACTGGCACTGGGAGCCAACTCTCCCACTTGTTGGTGCTGTAACAACCCACATGCTCTTTGCAGTGGCCATTGGTTGGTGCCTGGAGAAGACCTGCAGCATCCCTGACATACTGGCCCCACTAAAGCAAATGTTACTGCAGGATGGAACCACAAAAGCCTGTTTTCCTCTGGCCCTGTCTCATGATGGGATTTTCCTGTTTCTCCTAAGGTGTGAGCTTTAATTAAATGTGCAGGAACACGATGTATTTGAGACTTGTGCCCGGCTGTTGGATCTGTTAGAAGTTGCCCAACAGGTTCAAAAGCTATTTTAGTAGATGGAAAGATGTAACAACTTCATTCTTGTTTCTCTGAGAAACCATGTTGAAGTTATGAAACAACAAAGGACCCATTCCTAGAAAAATACCAGGGAAGTGATGGGGAAAAAAAAAAAAAGAATATTGAAGACTGACAAGTCTCACGATGAGCAAACTCCCCAGATTCCTTGTAAAGGATGGAAAGGTTCTCGAAGGAAGAGAGAAAAAAGAGCAGCCTGAGCAGCCATTGGCCATTATCCCAGTGACAAGGTTCCCAGGAATCTGCAGATTGGGTGGTGCTGGCTGAAGGATGCTGCTGGATGACCCGGGGTGCAGCAGGAAGATGTCAAACTTGCTCCTTCTCTGACACAGAGATTTCAAGTGAGCAGGACAGGACTCCTGGAGGTGATTATTTGGGAGTGACCACACTCATGCCAACGGGAATGGTTCTTAGGAGATGCTGAGCAGGACCAGCATCCCCCAGATCTGCCTCTCAGACCTGCTGGGCACTAACCACAGAATATCTCTGCAAACCATTCAAGCAGAGATTTTCCAGCCCACACCCTCACTGGCAGAATACATCCCTTGCTGCTGGAAATGGGAATCAGCTGCCAGGCAGTGGGTTTGGGCTCAGAGCAATGTCTTCATCGTGGATGCAACGAGACTACAGTGTCTGCAGTACCTCTGCCAAGGGTGGCCATCCACAGCCTGACCACACCACACACCTTGCACTGCCCCATGTGCAATGCAGACTCCAAAAAAACCTCCTCAAACCTGAGCAAGCCCTGTCACAGACTGACAGGTCATATCTGGCCAGGTTCCAGTTAGGAAAAACAGCTCCTCACCTCAGAGCTGGGACCTGCTGGTCAGGATTAACCAGATATTTTTTAACAGCATTACAGAAATGGATATTGGGAAAAAAAAATCTGAAGAAGCTTGTTTACAGTAATACTGTCTCTAGGGATCACTCTTAGTGCAGCTCATCACACACCTCAGGAAGCATCCCACTGAGATGAGACTTGGATTTCATTTTGGACAACATCAGAAAGTCCAGGGGTTTGGGTGAAATCCTTTCAGTTTCCAGCTAATTTAAAAAAATAAACTATTCCAGTAGAGACATAAAACACCTAAGAAAAAGCTGGATGCTGAGGACATCCATCACACAGACCAAGTTCAGCCACATTATTGCTGTGCCCATAACAAGTTGAAGGCATCTGTGCAAACATTCCCAACAGCCCAGCTGCCAGAGGGGAGTGATCTGGCTGTGTTAGATGAAGCTGTGAAGATTAGTGGGCTTTAGAGAGATGCTCTGAAGATCAGCACTACTGATTACATAAGGACTAATTAGAACCTGTTGATTTCTCCTCCTCAAGAGGCTAGAGCACAGCCAGGCTAATTAGCAGGATAAGCCCAAGGAGCCCCAGTGCATTGTCACCAGCCAGGCCATGCTCAGCACCACGGTGACACCTGCACAGAGCAGCAGCACAAATTCTGCAGCAGAATTGGTGTCACATCTCAGTTCTCTTCAAGAAGGTGAAAATGTAAAAATATGCACCATGACACGGGCTACCTTGCTCAGTTTGGGCTGCTGCCCAGCTGGCATTTCAAAGGACACTGCTGCAAGACTCAGCCCTGGGTTTTACACTCACCTGTGACAGCAGCAAGTGTCAGTGCAGGTGTCCTCTGTCACTGCCAGGGCAGAAGTTTGGACATGCAAAGGACAAGTGTGGCACAGCTCACACTTCACTACACATTTCATTACAACTATGTGTTACTGCACATGGCTGGTCTTTAGATCTTACTGCAGAGAAAGGCTTGGAGCAGTGGAATAATGCCTGTTTCTTACTGGATGGGGCAGCAAAGGAGAAAGGAAACAACAACATGTTGACAAAATCAATTCTTCAGCTATGACAGAAAACTCAAGAGCAGTGCTGAGTACAGGAAGCCTGGCAAGTTCCCACTGCACATCAGCTGGGGAACCTGCACTTGCCTTTAAAGCCACCTGAAAAGCCTCACACCTAGAAGGCAGGGCCATCAAGTTCCACATTCCCTCATCTCCTTTAAGTCCTTCCCAGAGGCCACACCTCCAGCACCAACACAGCAGCCGTCTCAGGCTGTGGGTTATCACCAGCACACACCATTACACCAAAATCAATGAAGTCTATGTGGTCAGTGAGGCTTCTGGCACTCCAGAGCCACAGCACTGTGCCCACGATGCAATGCCACGGACATTGCTCATGCAACAAGTCATCTGTCCCACTGTGATTAGGCAAGGAGGGGCTATTACCAAACCGATGGGTGCTGCTCCACAGATCATCTTCTGAATCCAGTGCCACTCTCAGCCAAACGACTCTTGTTCCAGTGCTGCAGGTTCTTGAGAAGAAAACCTACTTCACAGCCCCAGACCAGTCTGGTTCTGAAATCAAAGCACATACTGGTTTCCTTGAAATGAGCACCCCACCTTGGCTGAACCGCAGCAGGATACTGTGACAGACACCCAGCTACAGAACCTGTATTTGGCACATGGTAGGAAAATGCAGACAACAGAAATGACCTTTCAGAAACTTTAGGAAACAGCCTAAATAGAGAAAAGGCAACTAATTATTTTTTTTTTCCAGGAAGCCAGTTAATCTCATGGTGACCAAAGAAAATATGCAAAATACAAAAGCTAATTCTGGTTACAAAAACACTGCAAGTCTCCCTTCCATTTCACCCCTGCCAGAAATTCAGTTTTGAAATGGAAACAAAAACACGAGAAACACTTCATTTCATTAATTGTTCCCCAATTCAGCCTCGTTTGTTTTTGTTGTTTTGGGCTTTGTTGTTAATACAAAGTAGGTCAACTACAGTGTTCTTTGAATATATAGCTGGTTTGTTTCCAGATTTAAGAGATGAAGGCTTGTTAAGCCTCTAGTCCAAAAGCCAAGTAAAAACAGTTTGGGGAAGCTGCCCAGAGCTGCACTTGGGACTCTGACATTGTGACAGGCAGGTGCCAGAAGACCCCCCCCCCACCTCTACCAGCCCTGCCCAGCTGCAGAAGCACTGGAATCTGTGATAAACAACCCACCTCAGTTTGTCCAGGACATGCAGTTTGTCTTAAATTATGTTTTTGGTTTCTTAACAAGTCTACACCTGTGCCCTGGATAAATCCACACCCCCCAACAGCATTCCTAGTTACAGGCCAGGTGAACAGCCTGGAGTGCAGGTGTACACTGGCCCCTTACCTGGGATTGACCTGCCCACCCTGAACTCTGGAGGGGTTAGAGGAAAAACACAGCACAGGTTGTCTGACCAAAGCCCAAACCAGGTGTCATCTGCAGCTGCCCCCCGAACGGGCTGGAAGCAGAGCTGAGCTCCTTGGCCAGCCTGGAGTTCTGGCAGCAAAAGTAGTTGGGATCCCTCACAAACAACTTCCCAAGCAGCAGTCAAACCATCCACTGGCTCCAAGGATCTCACACCTCCTCTCAAGGTCAGCAGGTGAACCTTTTCACAGAAAAAAGAGTGATGTTGATATGGAATAACCAACACATTAATACACAGGGTGTTTAAGGTTTGCAGCTATTTTATTTACAAGTATACATTTAACACAAAGAAACACTGATATCCAAGCCTAGTTAATAGTAGTGTAACAATATGCATCATTTTGATGATTATTCTAACCAACAAACTACACTGAAAAATTAATGCCAGTAAAATTCTTGGTCATAATATTAAGAAATACAATATATAAATTGAAAATATGATTGCTTAAAATTTGAAAATGGAAGTGAAGCCATTTGCACAGGAGTCAGAGTTTAACATAATCTGAAGGGAAAGGCTCCAAACCAACTGTTTATCTTTCAGGTTAACAGAAGAAAAAAAAAATTAAAAAAAAAAGAAAAAAAAAGGAAAAAAAAAAAAAGAAGCATAGTTTATCCTTAAAGATAATGGGCAGTTTTGCTTCTTCAGGTAGAATGTATTCCCAGTGTTTTCAGGTTTTGCAGTGGAATTACATTACTGAGCATGAAGACTTCCCTTGTGAAGCTGCCCCATCGATTTTTTCTGCCTCCAAAATTATCCTCTTAAAAACATCAACGGCAGTCTGCAAGAGAGCACAGCATTGCAAGGTGAGAACAGACTGCCCACTCAACAATAATAATAGTAGTAGTAGTAGTAGTAATAATAATAATAATAATAATAATAATAATAATAATAATAATAATAATAATAATAATGTTAGCAGTTCTACTGGCTATACCAATGGATAAATGCACACCCAACACTTATTCCAGAATCAAGAGGGAAAACATGGTAATTTCAGGTTTGAGCACAAGCTGTTGGAAGAACAGTGCAACCCCCTTCTCCCCAGCAACCTCAACTGCTCTGTGCCACTGCTCCTGTCACAAGGAGCCAAGAACTGCAATTCAGCTTTATTCTCAAGCTGGCACTGAGTGATTGACAGGAGCAAGTGAAGGTTTGAAGCTGTGCTGCTCCACAGAACAAGCCTCCAGTATTTCCTCTAAATCACCTTCATGATTCCAAGTAGTTACAGAAGGCAGATTTTTCAGACTTTGCCCAGCCCAGTGAGAGGGTTACTTTCATATTCTTGATTTTCTTACTCCAGGTAAGGGCAATACCAGACGTGGTGCAAGCACCCAAGGGGAGGACACGAGCCAAGCCAGCCTGGCGTGAAGCTGTATCCTTTGGGAAAGTCCTTCTGAGAGAAAGGGGTTTATACTCTGAAGAGCTGGAGCTAGAGGAACCAGCACCCACAGTGTCAGGCTCACACAGCCTAGCTTACTGCATGGAACACACAGGATTGTACAGAGTCCCTCTGCAAAATCATGAGCACATATGCACCATGGACTCCCTCACAGGAAGGCATCAAGAACTGGGAAGGGTGACAGTTCCCCAGACAGGGAGCATGAGTTAATCCTGGGATGGAAAAACCAAATTTCCATCAAAAGTATGTAGAACTGAGCAGAGACACTAAGAGTGGATGTCAGACCACAGCAGTGATTCTGAGACTTCAAAGCAAGGTTTGCTCAGGTGTAGTTAACATCTCTGGGGGGATGTTATCCTTAAACACCTTTGTCTGTTTAAGGATACTGGAAGATGAGGAGAGGAAGGTGCCTAGGACATCACAAATGGTATTTGCAGCAAACACCTTACACTGTCAATCTGGTATTTTCAGGGTTCACTCAGTTTAAAGGGTTCAAAACTGCCTCTGAACAGGTAAAAACTACAAACATGCAGCATCTGAGAGTGCCTGGAAGTCCTTTCAGAGGAGTAAATCTGTACCTACAAGCAAGCACAGTTCTGAGGTGCTTTTCTTCTCTGTGGATGTTCAAACTGAAGATTCACCCTGTGATCTCTATGACCTTCAGCTTGTGGATCTGCAGCTTGGGAAGGGGTGTCCCAGGCACCTCAGATCTGCCATCTGGAGTTTATCTAACCTCTCACCACCCAGTTCAGGAATTCCAAGCACACTCCTTAAGAAAGGAGGTATATTCATTATGTAAAAGCAGTCACCTTATGAAAGAGGATAAAAAGGGTGTTTGCTTTCAGTTTTAATCAGCAGGCTGAAGAGCACCCTGTGATTTATGACTATGTGTTCTGACCTGACAGATGTTTTTCTGCTGCCACAAGATGCAATTCCTGCCTGGATCACTTCCAAATTAATCCCATTGGATTGAAGCAGCTCCCCAACAGTATTGAACGAATCTTTAAAATTCAGTATAATCTGGTAAATTTCCCATATTTCTACCATTTGTGCATACCACCATCTCTGGAAGTAGTTAAAATACTTTAGTTAAAATACTTCATCAGCTGGAAATCGATTATTCTTCCATGTAATGGAACTTCCCTACAATCTCAACAGAATCTGACAGAAATGGCTCATTAGTCCAGTAATGACACATTTCCTTGGCAAATCAGACTCTAGGAGATCCATGGCCAGGATTGCAGTTGCTATCAAAGTGGTTCCACTGATGAAGAATTTCCTTTAATCAAAACTTGGTGATACACTGATTTATAAATACACTGCATCAGTGTTTACTTACTTATAGAGTTGAAACTTTCAATGGTTTAATTTTAATGCACAAATTCTTCATGCCCCAGCACCCATTAAAAAACCTCCACAGCTTATTCTGTCAATCAAGAAGCTGCACATTCTGTCAAAGACCTGCTGTTTGAAACACTAAGATGTAGGAGTTCACAGGGTTTGTTAATTCATTTCACAGAGCATATGTATTCACTGAGGAGGTTTCATCACTGCCCTACAGTGAACACTCAGGAATTTGTAATTCAGCCCAAATATGCTGAAGAATTTAAGAATGAGCTTTTAAACAAGGCAGGGAGCTGTGTTCTGTGACAAGAATACAGAGCACAGCCAGGACTGACATGCAACTGTCTCCATATGGTCCAGCTATAGAGCGTGGGTCACACCTAACCTACAGAAAGCCATCTGGCTTCCTTCTCCCCTGGGGAAAGAAAGTATCTGTCAGCCTGGGCAATGTGTGCTGCCCAGAGACACACCAGGGGCTCCAGTGCTTCTGCAGATGTGTCCAGATGTGAGCAGGACAGGAGGTGTCTAACCTCTCTCCTTGCTGTTGCTAAGAACCTCATGTACCAATACAGTTGCAGACCAGCATACTAGAAATCATCCTATTTGTGCTCCACATGCACCAAATACAGATGGCTAGATTTTTGGGGAGAAAGGATTACCAGGCTTTCCCCCATCAGGAAGATTTGAGCTCTCTGCTGAAGTTCTTAGGTTCCAAATTCCCAATGCCCTCCAGCATCCCTTTAAGGATCAAATTCAGCTTTTTGTAAAGCAAACAGAATCTGAAGCAGTGTTGGAAGGAATGTGAACTTAAATCTTGATAGGCAAGTGACATTTGCTGTAGCAAACAAGCCAGTACAGGTACTTGGATAACCTGTCAAGCAGAAAGTGCTGACAGACTTTTTCCAGCACCGGTGACTTGCGTAAGGTGAACGCTCCGTGCCAGCAGAATCACAACATGCCTTGCTCAAAATAACCCCCTTTCTGCCCCAAAGCAGACACTTTACCAGGGAGAAGATACACACCTCTATCGTGACAGGATGGTATCAGCTGGTTTGATCCTGTCAGATCATGATTTAGAAGAAAAAACAACCCGAGTTCACAAGTACTCTTGGTCTAAGTTAGAAGGGAGGGATGCTGCAGTGCCTGGAGTCTCCTGTTCCCCCCAGAACCTCTCAGCTCTAGGCTCCACACTTCACTCCCAGGGCTCAATATTCCACTTCTTCCAAGGCAAGTGATCCCCCACAACTGTCTGTGAGAAGACTAAAGACAGCTGGCCCAGTTTTGGGCCTCTTTCACTTTCTTCCATACACCCCAAGCCTCCAAAGGAAGCACAACAGTGAGCTGTGGGCATCCACCTCAGAAGAGACAGCATCTCCCAAACTTCTGAAGCCATAACAATTTATCAAGTGCATGAAGAGGCATGAAGGAGGAATTGTGTTTTCTGAAGGATCCTGCTGAAAGGAAGACCTGCTAAGAACACCCTTTCACAACAAAAATGAACAGTTTCTGACTTTTTGATGGGATTTGTACAGGACTGTACAGAACTGTGAGTACCTGACATGCATTTGCCATTCCAATCTCCCTGAAAGTTTGCTATGAAAATTTCAGCTGGCAGCATGACTTGATACAGTCTAAGGCACAGACTAATCCATGGCAATCAATGGTACTTTGTTAGCGCAGCAATTTATTATGCAAGACATGCCAAGCATTATACACAGCTCAGGGCTTCTTTGCCCAAGTATCCACGACTTTTTTTTTTTTTCCTTGAACCAAGAACAAAACAAACCCCAGGAAAGTTATCAGCTAGATATTAATTGCTCTGTGAACATATGTCAATAGAAAGAGAGTTCAGGCAACAGCTTTGCCTAATCCATAAGCATTAGGTCATTTAAAATGAAGAAGATAAAATCAGATGTTTTTATCTTATCCTTTACACTGTCAGTTTGGTTTGTTGGGTGTGCATCTGAATCTCTCCAGCAGTACACAAAAGATAAATTCTGTGCTTTCATCATGCCTAATTTTGCCAAGGTTAATGCAAGTCTTAGCCAGAAACAGAAAAAATGATAAACAAACTCCAACTGTGCCATATCTAGAGGGAAAAGAACTCATCCATGACTTTCTTCCAGGGAAAATCCGACTATACTCAAGCAGCTTGTAGAATTGTTGACAACAAAAACAGTTTGTTTTGCTTCTAGGAATGGGTGAGGGAAAGAAAGGCTGCTTGGACAGGTCCTGCGCTAGCTAGAGGATTGCCATTTTGCTTCTGCTGATGTTGCCAAGGCTGTGCTATGCCAGGTTAAATATGAGACAAAGCAGCTTTGCTGCTGAATAAGGACCCATTTGTTTAAAACTGGCCTGACAATGTCCTTTTGATCTTATCATATGGATGTGTTGTCAAAAACCAAAAGGTTTGATGCCCTTGAGACCTACAGGGGGAAAAAAGAGGCACATTCCCCCCCCAGCCTGCAGCAGTTACCCATTTACTTCGGGGCCAAACTAGGAGGCTCCTATAACTGATATCTAAGGTGTCAAACCAATGCCAAAGTGTCATTAACAGCCACAGGGACAAATCCAAATGCAAGAATATCTTTAGGAGGCATTTTGAAGAAAGCTGGAGCAACCAAGAGTAAGTTATTTAGCATGTAATTAAACACTTTCTTTCTGTGATAGGAAACCAGCTATTTTAAGTGTGTGCAGGTTGTTTTGTGGCTGGTTGTGTGAAGTTACATCAGATCAGCTGTATCCCAGCAGGGCCTGACAGCCTCTGGTGAATCCTAACCATTTTCTGTTTGTCCCCCCAATCCCACACCATGATGATTCCCCACATTAGAGACACCAAGCCTTGCCTAGCACCTTAAAATACACAATTCATCCCCTTAACCAACTCACTCCTCTGCAGCCACATCTACCCTCTACAGAAGGCAACTGCAGCAGATCACAGATCCTGTTCCACCCACCATGTGGACTGGAGTTTTGGTTTATCACCAAGTGTTCTGCTGTGTTCAGTGAACACAGTTCACTTTTTGGTTCTTCACTTCCTCCACTTACAGCTTCATGAGAACACACACATATATCAACCTGACTGCAGACAGACATTTTGTTTCCAACCATCTACACAAAGTATCTGTAGAGTACATGCAAATATTTCAGATTCCTTTAGTAAGTGAAAATATGAGTCATTCCATTACATTGCTATTTGAATAAAGGGGATCTTAAATCCATTACCTGATTTTCTTTAGCAGAAGATTCCAAGAAAGCCGCATTCCAGGATTCTGCCAAAGCCTTCCCTTCTTCGTAACTGATCACCCTGACCATGAAGGAAAAAAAAAAAAGGCATGTTTCTTTATAACTTGCAAAAGAATTGGAATTTAATACATCAGGAAAGACTTCAGAGTACTGAAGCACATAAATACATGTAATAGGAATGTTTTGTGGAGTCTGATCCAAAGCATTTGCTTTTGGCTGCTGTCAAAGACACTACGAGCCAGGTAAAACTGCTCTGTGACCCAGAAGAGCAGTTGCACCAAAGATCACTTTGTTTTCATAATCTGCAATATCATCTGGTATTTTACAGTCGTGAAAATACACTTTGATACTTGTTTTAAATTAAGAAAAAAAAAATCTAAGTGTTAAACAACCGTCCCTGGGACTTCATAAAAGTCAACACTGCAACAAAAGTTCATGGCTCCTGGTTCACATCCTGGACACAAGTCCTTTGCCAGTACCTTATTTTAAGCTACAGTTTGATTTTAGGGAATAAAAGCAGAGCATTGCAGCCACAGGAATGCAGGCTGCTGTCTTGCATTTCACACTCTGGAGTTCACATACCGTTCCATATGCAGGTCTTTTTTATTTCCAACCAGCATAATGGGTATTCTGTGAAAGAAAGTTCAGAACTTCAGAACAGTTACAGTATACTGAACAAAGCACTAGTAACATGCCTGCAATGAAATGAGATGAAAGTGTCACTACTTACTGGACTTTTCCCACCATATCCAATAACTTGCCATGGATAACTTTTATCACTTCAAAACTGCAAAATAAAGGGATGAAGTCACACATGCACTCCAATGTTTATCCTTAATACCCAATACACAAGCAATTAAATGCATATGTAGGTTGCTGTGTTTAAAACTTAACTCTATTGTGGTAGAACCACAAAGTGCTGAAAGTCTTACCCATTCCTGTACAAGGGACAAACAGCCCCAGCAGTGGCAAGGAGCAGCCTGCACCTACTGCTGCAGCCTCCCTGCCGATGGCCTTGGCAGAAATCACATCACTCAGGACTGCTGCAGCTACCCCAGAACCACTAAAAGCCCCCCCCAGCCCCTCACTTGGGTTGGATCTGCTGTAAGGAATCTACATTGCTGAAGTCCAACAATCCTGGATGAGCATGTCAAAATAAAGCAGTTTCAAAGAAAAAATAATATTTAGTTAAGCACACTCCACCTCGAAAGGGTATTTTAAAAGAATATTTAGTTCATATAGCATTCTTTCGTTTTATTTACGTGGAAGCCAGAAGAAGCTTAAATTCTCATTTTCTACGGAAAGAGTAAACTGATCTGCTGGGGGGTTATTCAAATGCCCGTCTGTCCACCTACCATGTGTGTGAAGTTTGGCTAATGGGAGACACGAAGCAGTACTGGGAAATGCCAAGAAGCCAAAAATCTCACTAACAAAAATCCACTGCTTTTGACATTTAGGACTTTGGAGAATGAGCTATTAACAGGGTTGAGGAGCAGATGCTGTGCTCCTCTAATTACATTAGGGAAAAAAAAAATGCTAGTACATGAAGGGCACAATTCAGATGTCTTTTAAAAGAGGCACAGCCTCACAGATGAGACACATAGACAATAAAAGGGACCAAAACTTTTCCAACTTCCAAGGTTTTCAGCTACAGGCAGGGCCCTGACTTGCACTGCTTTTCATGTACAACAGAAACTCTTAAGAACAGAGCAGCACTCAAACACATGACCAGCTCAGAGGTCTCAAAGAGCTGGTGCCTAAAAATACTATTCATTAAAATTTGGAACAATAAACAGTACCAAACCTAAGCAGGGTTTTCTGTCAAGAAGGTCAGTATCTGACCAGCAATACTTTTTGAGATTGAGTAGAACACAACACTTCATGTTCAGCAAATAGTTTTAATGTACCCCATCAAGAAAACCAGCTCTTTGCAAATAAAAGCATGAAAGTCTTGCACAGTTTACTATTAATATAATACTATGAAATAACATAAAAATGTAGAATAAGTGAAAAGATTTTAGAGTGACAAAGAGCTCATGCTGAAAACATATTGGTGAAATTCTGGTCTGGAGAACTAGTCTAGGACTTTCATTCTTACTATTAAAAATAATAATAATACTAAAAGAGAGTTAAATGGAGCTTGGTCATAACAAAGTTGAGAGGCACTGCTACACACAGAACCAGGCGACCCTGCAAGCTGAAAGAATAAAAATACTACCAAAAAAATTCTGCTACAGACCACAAAACTGTCTCAGTCTGCAGCAACAGGAAAGATCCAGTGTAGCAGCCACGGGACAGCTGAATCACCAGCACAGGACAATCCCTGCTCTGCTCTTCCCAGCACAGAGACACTGGGCCACAGCACAGCACCCTGGTGAGTCCTCTCCTGAGCTGGCTGCGCAGGGCTCCAAACTCCTGTTCAGCCTGAGCTCTTCACATCCCAGCCCTGTGTACCTACTGCTTGTCTGGGATAGCTCCTGAGCTCTGGGTTTAGTAAAAATATCGCAAATAAACAACTGGTCTCTGTTAACAGATCAAGGTCGAAACAGAAGTGCTATTTAAACTCCAACAGTTCAAACACTGAAACATGTTGCCAAGAGCTGCCAGGAAATTGGCGTAACCAAATCAGTTTAATGTTCCAGAAAACTTTCCAAATTTAGCTAGAAGACCTGAAGACAGGTATCAACCTCTTCAAAAGGAGCATCACGAACACGAGGCATGAAATAGCAAGAGATTTGGAGACTAAGAGGTCCCTTCCAGCTCTCTGTCAAGCAAACAGGGTTACAGCAAACAGCTCCATGTGTGAAATAGAAAAAAAGCCCAGAATTACTAGTTGTCAGATAAAGGTGTTACACAGGATCATGGATGCTAACAAGATACAAAATTGGAACTTAATTTAAGCTGAACTAGAGCAACAGCCTTCCAGTAACCTTGCTGCTGAGAGCCTGGAATATGAAAAATGTAGGGCATGAGCTTTTGCTGAAGTCTCATTTAAACTTCCCACTGGAGGTTAGCAGAGAAGATGACACATTTAAAAGGACATGTCTATTAAGTCTGCTGTCAAAGCTCTCACTCCTGCTGGATCAATACTCAGATCAATATACACCCCTTGACAGATAGTGACTGACTGCCTCAGCAAGTCAGCTAAGCTGCCAGAGGAAGATCCTTCCTATTGCCTAAACACTGCCTTGATACAGAAGATAAGGAACTGATGAAGATGGGGTCTTGGATACTCTGAAATTTGAAGGAAGAAACAAAAAAAAACCCCTTGAAATCAATTGATCAACACTAAAATACTGACAAAAAGACTATCTGCCTTACAGTCTTCTAAAGATCTTGTTCTGTTGCTACTCACACCATAATATGGTCTGTTTGAAGGGACTGAATGCTACCACAGAAAACAGATTTTCATTTCTTCATCTGTGCTGCTAAGCTCAAGGCATCACAAGGCAACAACTGGACTAGCTGAAAAAGAACATGTCCTTTAGCTGCCAACAGGGGAACTGCACAAGCTGCAGAAGCCTCCAAGTGATCTACATTGATTTGAGTCAAAGACATTTTTGTCCTCACAGTTCCACTCATCAATGAACTTCTCTATTCACGTTAGGAGTGCTGCTTAAGGCTAAGAACACTAACTTGTATTTCATACAGCTTATTGAGCACCAACACTGGACCTCTGATTGAAAAAGAAGAAAGTTAGGTAATTTATTATCTCTAGACACACATGAAAGCCTAACATCTGTTGCATTTCCTCCAGAGCACACATGCTTGCCCTTCCCTACTTCAGAGCTAAAGAAGAAAACCAAGAGTGAAGGACTGAAAAATCTGTTCAACATTAAAGACCTCACAAGCAACGGAAGTTCACAACCTCCCTGCAACCTTTGAGAGGCACAGAAGAACCAGCAAGCAAGTTGTTTTACCTGTATTTCAGTGTCTGTTAAAGAGCACTTGAGATGATCAGTTGTCTGATTTAGAGGAAAAAACATGGAACATTTCAGCACCTGTAAAAAGCTGATCAGCTTCACTGCAAGTAGAAGGAAATCATCACCTTCTCCTCTAGACTCCAAGGTCTTAATCTTTTTACTCAAATACTTAAGAAAATAGGATTATTTTGGCTGTAATAACAAAGACACTGTGCAATATCAGAGAGTTAGTATCTGCTCAACAACCAGTATTTATACAAAGCAAGATGATCAGAGGAAGGGACAACAGAACAGAAGATGACAAAGGCTTATGAAGGCTGAGATGAGCCTGGGAAGTAAATGACTCCAGCTATGACAGACTGTCCTGTCAGAATGGATAGTTAACAGCAAGGAAAAAATAGATGTTCTGGGAAAACTTTTAAATAAGCTTATTTGCAGCACGTCAAGAATGAGTCTACAGGTCAAAGTCATATACTGCTAATTAGATGAACATTTCTGATGCTTAACCAGAACAATCCAAGAAGTCAAGTCTCAGCACTGTAATGAGCTACAAGGCTGAGGGACTGATCTAGTAAATAATTGGGTACTTCACACACAGTGCCCTTTAGGTCCATATCCAAGTCTGCATTCGTATCTGATGCTAGAGAAATCATCTATACTTATTCCTGAAATAATTCTTTGTACTTGTACAAAAAAAAAAACCCAAAACAACCCAGTGTAGTTCAGCACTGTCTCATTTCTTACATGGAACACTGCAGAGCAGGCTGCAAAGTGTCTGTGACATTTGGATCTGTGTGGAAATTTCTGAAAAAAAACCCCACTGGTTTCCATTATGCTCTAAGGGAAAGCAGCATCTAATTAAAAATACATGAACATAGAGTAGAGGCAGGAGCTGAACTCAGTATCTATCTGGTTACTATCTGAGGCAGAACAGAGCAGATTTGTTACCTTTTTATTGACGTGACTGAATACACGAGGATGTAGCCATTGATGTCTATGGAGTACGTCTGAGGAAATATGGAGTATTCATCCTGCAGAAGGAACATTGCATTTGCAGTTACTGCCACAGTCAGTGCCACCAGGGAAGTTAAGCCATGAGGTGCAGGGCTGTTCTGTGCAGGCAGGACTTTCAGATTTTTAATCATGATGTCAGATGTCAAATGTTTACCAGAGGCAGCTCAGTCAGTCTGTATGCTCTCCAATGGAACCTACAGCCTTTTTTGGTTGATTCCTTGTAAGACTATGTATCAGCTAAAGCTATTCCCAATCCTCTTATCCAGCTTAATTATCAGTTTGTATTAGTACAAAACATCCACTCTGGCCTACCACTAATTAGCAATTATGCCTCTTATCTTGCTGGTTATGTATTTCAAATTCCTAATTTCAACAGCTGACAACAGGATCTAGCAGTTCTTAATTCCAAGTGACACTGATCACGTCTAAATTACCTAAGGGATCTGTCAGGAAGGGAATAACTGCCTCACTACTAACTCTTATCAAGTACAGATGCAAGAAATATAGCTATTAGCTGCTTTATGGCAACTAAAAGTTTACATTATATGACAAGTGTTTAATTAAACAAACAAACCAACCACCAGAAACGTAATCACTGAATTTATTACCCCTGGAGAAAAGGAACTCACCATATAGGTAAATTTCATTATAATAGATTTATTTACCATAGAGGTAAATAAACAGGCTGATATTGCAGGCAATGCACCACAAATACTACGAATCCCAATTTAATATCTAAATTGTTTGGAAATTCCCAGGAAACATTTCCACTTTAAAATGAGCCATACTTTTTAATGTAGGATTTCTCCAATTTTTTCTATGTGCTGCTTAAGATGCTGAATTTCAGCTTAAGATCACATCACCTCTCTATATTGTGATGACCACACAGATGGAGCAGGGCAATCATGCAGCTTCAATCTAAACAGCCAAAAAAGATTCAAACTTCCTTAACTGGCAAATGAGGAAAAACCCCACATAAATCCACTTCACAGATTCAGCCAAAAAAAGTTTTAAAGAATAACACCTGACAAGAGATGCCCTTATTTGCCTTTATTGCTAAACACTGAGGGCAGCCCTCCCCCATCTTCACTGCAATGCCAAGCTGCCACTTCAGTTGGCTGGGTAAGCCCAGAGTCAACACAGAAGGGACTGGAGCCAGGCTGTGTGTAAAGCAGGTGAAAGTGCAACTCTGGAGTTTGACTTTACCCAGAATTTCTCCAGATTGCCCCACCTGGAATTTGCTGTTAGGAAAGATTTCCTTCTGCACTCCTCTTCTGTGAGCCACAGCAAGGCTCCTGGTTAACTGCACAAATCTGAACAGATAACCATGAAAGGCAAAGAGGCACGGGGCAGAAGGGGACTTCCAAGAAAAATAAATGCCATCACCTCAACTGTTTCTAATTCATTACTGTGAGCTTGCTAGAAGGAAAAGCTGCTGTGCTTCCTGGAACCTGTGGGTCAAATTAAGAAGCCTGCCAAATTTGTTTGATAAAACAACATAGCTCTAAGTCTCAGCCAAGATTTCATGTAACAAATGTGCAGGATAATCCTTGCTCTGCTGGAGAGACACGAGGGCTCCCTGTGCATCATTAAGCAAGAGAGACTTCAGAAAGAAATCTGTCCAAGCCACACCTTCAATAACCCAACATTGATTGCATCTCCCCTCTAACCCTGTGAGCCAGCACTCAGTCATTCATAGGAAGAATCAAATCTGAAAATAGCTGCAAGCTGATAAAGACATTGTTTTGGTTTTACAACACTGCATAACATCAAATCAACTCCTAAAATACAGCTCAGCCATAGATATTACTAGTGAAGTTACACAGCCTTCTTCAAAGAGGAATTTTTACTTTTATCACTACACTACAATTGGAGGTGTAAGGCAAGAACAAAGGGAAGCCTACAGAGCTTGCTCTGCTGCTCACACTTCTCTCAACCTTGCTCACCCCTGCAGAATCCAGCCTGTCAATCCTGCCCCAGCACACGTGGCCAGTATTGTGTTTCCCATGGCCTCACACACCTCTGACAGATCTTAAGTGGACAGAGTGTTGCTGATTAGCACAAGCTGACACCCTATAAACACAGCATGGCTATTCTTAAGTCATGTAGCTCTCTTCAAAGAAAGCCATCAAACATACCCAGAAGGTCACAACCCTTCTGAATAGTCTCCCAGCTATGAGCAAGTGTCCTGCAGCTTTAAACTCTTAAGTCCTGGCAGTATATCTTACAACACTAACATTGTTTGACACGACTCATAGCTTGAAAAATCCTAAAGGCATAGTCAGAAATCACAGATGTAAGCAGTAAGAAGTTTATAATAAAATTACAGGGTTTTAACAGTGCTTTTTTTTTTTTTTCCCTAATAATCTTTCAGAAGACTGAGCACTCCTGTGCACAGAACATGCCAGGCAAGTTCAGCCAAGCAGCACCATGTAATGAAGCTACTGACCATGCTGCAGGACACGTGCTCACTGCCTCTGTGCTCTCTGCCTCTGTGCTCCCTCATTAGGTGAGGGCTCAGGAGCATGAGCAATCACCTAAGAATGTACACACACTGCAGTACTTTACTGGTAGCCTGCTAAGTGCTACCTACGTGTGTCTGCCTACTGCCCGTGACTATTTCAGGGATACAAGTCACAGTGGTGCAGCTGGGCCACACAAATAGGAAAAAGTCATTAAAAACTCCATGGTTTATTGAAGTGACAAGCTAGCAAGACTGCTAATTTAGTCTGTAAAAAGCTACTTTTCAGCTTTTGGTAGATCAGAGGTAAGGCAGCTCCTCCATTTTTGTAGATGTAAGTTCAATAGACAGAAAAAAAGACAAGCAAATTAAAAAAAAATCCCCAAGACTTTACATAAACACTGCAGAGACACTGGGTTTTTTTTAGTAATTAAATGACAAGGCAGAATCCTTTGTGTTAACTTTTGCTTTTGAACATGTGTTTGCTAGCAATTTAGCTCTACAGGAGCATGAATACCTATCGTATTAACTCTGAAGAGAGATCAAAGAAAGCAAGGTAACTTACCTGGCCAGCAGTGTCAACCAGCTGAAGATGATATTCTTGGCCATTTACTGTGATCAGTTTTGTAAAAGCTGGAACAAACAAGAAATATATAAAATCAGAACTGATGGGAGCAGAATTTACTCACCTGTGCCAAGGCATAAAAAACAACTGCAGTTACAGGCTTTACAGGAGCAGTAGAAGTCTAGATCAGGTGGCTGTACATTTAACTAGTGTACTGCAGGTATCAAAATTCAGACATTCACTTCAACATTTCAAGTTTCAGAAGATTTCCACAGCAGATTCACCAGTTTCTCCTTTACTTGAAAGGGAAAAAAGGGTAGTTACTTGCATTTCTAAGAGACTTCTAGGCAACCACAGTTTGTGGCAGCACAATACAATAAGCATCAAAGCTAAGTGTGAACTTTTATTTCCTCCAGTTTCCAAGCAGTTTAGCAAGATCAATTTCCTAAATGTAAATTCCACAGGGTAAACAATTTGGATTCAAACCAAACCAAAAGCTTTGGGGGCTACACCACACAGATCTAACCTGCAACTGTACTAAATAATGAGAATTTAGCTAAAAGTTCACCATGTTGTTTCACATTTGACATAGCTACCAGCATCTAGTCCTCAGTGAGGCAGTACATTGTCCCCAAAAGCCATGAGGATTGGTTCTTTTCCTCAGATTCATGAAATGCCAACGTGCTGTGAGCTGAGGAATCTTACTCAGTGTTTGCATTATGCAACTGCAAAAGCAAACAGTGGCACAGCTCTGGTTGGAATCATCTCCTAGCAAGTGCTGCACGTACCAACAAGCACACAAACCTGGCTTCAGACTTCATCACTTTGGCCTCAGTGTTGCACTCAAGATAAAATTACTGGACAGCATTAATATATTGAGTAAAGTTTGTGTCATCCTCTGGTTGAGGTATTTTTCCCAGTCCTAAGCTCCATGTCTCACTGCAGTGATAAGCAAGGATCTGGCTGAAACCCTGCAGTGACCTGCTCATCACAGAGTTGTCCAGCAGCTTCCTGAAGCTGCAAAGCTGAATGTTCTCAACCCCACTGTGTGGTCTCCTGCCTACAGCTCCTGGGCTCTGTACAGGGTCTCTTATGGGCTGGGCTGCCAACTTTCCTCCTCCCCACCAATGTTCACTGCCCTATCAAGTCTCCACAATGTCAGTATTATCTTGAGTAAGTGGGCTGAAATATCTGAAACTGGAGGCTTCCACCCACCTAGTAAATCAAAGCTCCTTTTTTCAAAGGGAAGGAATTCAAACAGCATTCTAAACTAACAGTGTCTAAATGAACTGTGTGTAAAGCCTAAGTGCAAAGTGTTCCTAGAGTCCACTACAGCAGTGACCACTGCAATTGGAAACAGCCCCAAAGAGAGAGCTCCTGCCTCACCCCATCCATCCCCTCAGACAGCAGCTTTAGCACGTGAGCTGCTCTCAAGCTGCTGCCTGGACAATGTTATCATCACTGCAAAAAGCTGTAGGGTTATGAAGCAAGAAACCACAACAGCTCTTTGCCTTGGATGGATGTGTGGGGACAGAAGCAACCATTTGTTTGCACAGATGTCGAGGCAGTGTTGCTGTACACAACACCTCTGCTGAGGGAACAGAGGCTCACCTGGAGACACACTGCATTAAAAGGTGGTAAAACACAAGCAACAGTCTCTCTCCAGTCTCTTGACACCTCACACTCACATCAAAGCACTCTGCAGACAAAAGTAGCTTCAAGAGCCTCATGAAGTTAATATTTAAAAAGGGACAGAGACAGATGGCAGCTTTTTCAGACTAGTCTAGAAGGCAAGAATAGACCCAGCAAAGACATCACCAGTACTGGAAACAGAGTGTGACAGAGCCAGGGGAAAGGAAACAGTGGAGGAGTCACCACAGCCTGGGTGAGAACTGTTAGTTCAGTGCAGAGGCTCACAGCACTAGGAACAGCCCACTGTGAGAACACAGATCTGCTCTCATCAGTCACCATCAGTGACTCCCAATTCTCTGCTGAAGCTTTTTAGAAATATTCCTGGTAAGAATTTTATCCTGGGAAAAACCTGCAGCTGTATTGTGTGATTAGCAGCCCACAGCCCCCCTTGACCCAGAGGAAGTCTTAACCTTCATCCACAATCTCCTCAGTTCTGAGGCACCACTGAGCCCCAGAGAACGTGGTGCTGCAGTGAGCAGCCCAGCACCAAGCAGGGGTGTGTGCACTCGAGGGGCTGCAGCCAACAGCTGCGTGGCAAAGAAACCAAAGACACTCTGTCACCAGAAAAAGTTCTGGTCAAACCATGTGCAGAGCACAGCCCTGAATGCTGCTACAGCCCAGCAGAAGTGTAACTTGGGAGGCACCTCCATCAGCTGCTGATCATCGTCACCTTAAGATCAAGTATATTTCAATTAGACTAACGTGAATGAAATGATTTGCATATGCAACTGAAATGACAGCTGCTGTGAAATCAAGTCATTACAAGGGATATCAAGTCAGTACCAGGGATATGACACAGACTTGTAAGTCAACAGTGCTCCTGAGTGAAGGTGCAAGAGTGGTGTAAGGTTATTCCTGCAGAGCTGCTGGCTGGTAGCTGAACACAACCACCCAGTAAGGGCTCCTCAGTTACCTCCTGCAGCCCTTTCTACTTGTCTTCATTCCAAAGTCAATGCCTGTCACTAATCTGTCAGGGTAACTTTTACAACACTGAGATGTATAATCTGACAGAGCTATTTTTAATTTCTCAGCAGCCTCACTTCCACTCCTTGAGAAGGCTGCTGCTCATCAGCATCTCCTGGGAGGCAGCAAATCTCCCCCTTCCAGTGCAGTTGCCATGGAAGATGTTTAGCCTTAAAGATGCTTCTGGCAGATCCATCTAAAGCTGGAGGTATCCCCTCCACAACTGCTAGGGCTCTTCCAGCACACACCCCCTTTCTGATCTGCTTCTAGTCACAACTGTATTAAAAAACCACGAGATGGAGGCAGGAAGCCTTTGGGGCAAGACTGTTCCCTTTCCTCAGGGAGCTAATGATCCTGCTTAGGGGAGAAAAGACCACCACAGTGCTAGAAGCTTTGAGGAGAAGCAGAAAGCAGCCAGGCAAGCCCCAGAGGACTGGGAGAAAATGTTTCTGAGACTCAGGCAGTCAAGGCAGCTTTCCTGCAACACAAAGTCACTGAATTAATGATAAAGACATCCCTGCAAAGATGGGGGTGGGTGGAGTTATGTGCACATCATTATCCACTCCTCCTGACCTATTTATTTTCTCTGAGTTCCAAATTAAGACTCTAGTTTTCACTCAAGTAAAATCTGAGTTTTGAATTGTTCTGGTTTTAGCCCCTTGGAGCTCATCTGCCTTCAGAGCTCCATCCAGCTCAGTGGCCACACACTCCTGCTCTGCAAGGATCCTGCTTCTCTTTCCAACACTCCCACAAGAAATCCTTCCACTCATTTCTCAACCTGTCTCAAGACAAGCCACCATCATGGTGTCACTTCTGTGGTGACATTCAGCAAGGGAATCATCTGTTTTGCTAAGCAATTAACTCTCACCTCCACTGATCCCACAAAACACTACAAGTTCCTATTCCTGTCACACAAGTTTAGTAGAAACAACTCCATAAAACAGGCTCCCTAACTTCACTCTGGTGATACAAGCAAAGGAAAATGCAGCAGTGAAGTGCTGACTTGAACAAAAAATAAGTGAAATCTAATGCAGCTTATTTTGCCTTTATCACTTCCAAAGAAGGAAGAGATTTTCACTGAAAACAAGAAACTAACAGAATATTAGAATTTATTCCTATTGTTCCACACTTACATGCTATGCAACTTGTTCCTGTAAAGGTTTTTCTGTAGCTTGGCCTTCTATGTAATTTAGCTTTACACCTTTTTTTTGTTCAAATTTTATTACTGGAAGACAAAAAGCTATAAAAATTAAGTTATCAGCAGTACTGCAGCTTTCTACCCATTCAGCAGTGCCAGTGGAATACTGTGAGAAATTAGCAGTAACAATTTTCTGGAGACAGAAATAGAAATCCCATAGGCCAGACTATTCTTCAGCTTGTATTTTAATTTCCAAGTTTTCTGACACTGAAGTAGATCAAATAATTAGATAGAATATGAAAAGGTTTTATAATCTGCTATAAAGGCCCTGAAAAATGCAACACTTTCCAGCACCATCCCTAGTATAGGAACCTGGACTCCTCAAGCCCCTTTTGCCAACATTGTCAAACCAGATTTGGAATTGCAAGCTAGGAAAACAATAAAAGAGTTTATTACATTCTTTGTGTCTTGTAATCCTGCACAAAATCAGAAACATACAGCTGGCAGTGTCAAATGACTGGATTATCAAAGATTTATGTTAAAAAAAAATAAAATAATTCTTTTGGCTTAAGTTCTTATCCTAAAACTAGATACCTTCAATGTATTTTAAATTTCAGTGGTAAATTTGACAGAGTAATCTCTTCCATTCTTCATGGAAGCATTTTTAAAACATTCCTTCCAGAGTTAAAGATGGAACAGAATTGCTACTGTTTTGCACCTCAGGGCACATCTTGTGTGCTGTCAACCCTCACATCCCAGCAACCTGTTCTGATGCAAGAAGGGAAGTTCAATCCTGTACCTTTCAGAAAGCAAATTCCTCAAGCCAACCACAGATCACAAGACTTTCACCCTATGAATAATGCTGTTTGTTTTCCAAACAAGTAAGAAATCAAGTGAAAAGTTAAGCCTTTTCAAGCTTCCCCAGCCAACAAAGTTTTCATGGCCACCACAGGCTCAGTGTTTAGCATTCAGATCAAGCAGACAGCAAGAGTCAAGTGAGAGCAGAATTCTGCAAGATACCTATTTTCATATAGTTATAAATGCTACCAGTGAGACACGAAGCTACAGAGCTACTAACAGTTATTACAGGCAATAGGTTTCTGTGGATGACAAGAGCTTGGAAAGGATGAAAAGATCCAGCCTTGTGCCAAGGTGGTAAAATTCTGAAACAAGAAATAAGACTCAGTATTTTGGAGCCTGGGTCTTTCAGCTTCAAGCTTTATTCATTCCCATATATCTGCATAAAACAAAGATCACTCAAAGTAATTTGCATTTATATAGCACAATGAAAAATAATCTGTCCCAATTGATATTAAGGTTTAAAATACAGTAACTTAATCCTCAATATTTTGTTAGCTGCTTTAATTCAAAAAATCTTATTCATAGTGCTAGCAAAAGTAAAAAGGGATGATGGAAAGTGTTGCTATTAATGACATCTGTGTAAGTACTGACAGATCATCCAGGTCAGGGGGCAAATTATCCAGCCTGACTAACACAACATTAGAGCTTGACAGCAACAGTAGCACTTGAATTTTAGTTCAAAGCAATAAAAGAAACCCAGTATCTTCAGCTACTGTTTGTGATTACCATATATATGCAAAATAAGCCTTCATTCAAGCTTCCAGACTATCACACAGGCTTAACATCCTAGCACATAAGTTTGGAACAGTAAAATATGTGCTACTGCTGCACTTCAGAAGTCATTAAAATACAGAAAATACTGGGTTACAACCGTGAAATCTGTCTGTTCATCTGGATATCCTGATGCAATGAGACAGCTGAGACTCTGGAATACCTGTGGCACATTTTCATGTAGGTACTTACTTGGAAGTGCCCTGCCCATATCAGAGGGAGCTGATGTCCAGCAACATACACAAGGAAGAGATATATTTGAGTTCAATTGATTAGGTTTCCCCTCATTTAGTGATAAAGAGTTTTAACTGGAGAAATATGCACACTGGGATTTCCATGCTGCAATACTGTAACAGTCTGGTAAACACTGGTTTAGAAGAGTCATAAAACTTCACATTTAATTAATGAGTTTTAATGTTAATATGTAAATACTCATGTAAGTAATAGGTATCATCACAATGGCTTCTGATAGAATTAGTTTGGTACAGGAGAGCAGCTTCTCAGTTATTTACTTACTGTTCTCTATGGTTGGATCATAGGAATCAACAAACTGTCCTTCCACAAACTGAATGGTCAGTGAAGATTTTCCTGCAAAGCAAGGAGAAGATAATCTGTACTGAAACAAGTCTTCAGGCTGTTATCACTTTACACTTCCTAGGAGATACACAAATGTTTTTATGAGAGCAAATATGAGCTTTATACGGTTCATTTGAACTAGCTACAGATGACAACTGACCTATTTTTAACTTAAGTGCCTATTCCCAGTAAATGGGTCTCCTGAATGTATAAAAAACATAGTGCAAATGCTTCTCATGGAGCTACATGTGTTTTGCTTTTGTTTTAACATAATTTAAGCACCTCCTTCAGCTTAAAATGGATCTTACAGCAGCAGCGTCCAATCCTCATCAAACTAAATTTAACAAACTGCTATACTTGGAAGGTTTTCCTGTCAAGAAGCAAGGAAAATATAAATAATTGTCAGTCACTGCACAGAAACTAGGAACCTGGATAGAATTAGTCAAATTTGTTTTGATCAAGAGATGGGCCATATTTCTGATGACAAAAGGATGAGCTCAACATCCTTCAGATCTATATTCTATATTAGTTCTCTTAATGTCACATGAAAACAGACCAGTGGATGCTGTATTTTAAGCCCAGAGATTGGGGGCTATCACTGGATTTTTTTCTTTTGAAAGCAATTTAACTGCTGCTTTTGCAGCCAACTCAGTGGTCCCCATTTGAGTTATGCTGATCTGATCATACACCCCTATAATGAAGAGCAATGCAAATTGTTGCACTTAGGAGCAGAAGGAAAAATGAGAACTAATTTAGTCTTTAAAGATTTTTACTAACTGGTAAAAGCAAATCACATACATTGACCACAAAAAGCACCTTTAAAGCTCTGCAACCAGAGACTTCTGAAAGCATTACTGAAGCCTAAACACAATTTCCATTACAGCACATCTTCCACGTTTGGGAATCTACTAGATCCTATTACATGATGTTTACTGGACAAACACACTCTTAAAGGTTGCCAAGTGCATTAGCTGCTTTTGGACATGAGCATATTCTTCATGTTTCCCAATACTCTCCATTGGCAAAAAGCACAAACAAAACACGACCGAGTGAAAATCTTCACTCCAGACCATCCCAGTCAGGGGCAGCCTTTCAATGTCATAATTAACCAGTATTGTGGCTGAACTAGGCAGTAAAACTATGTTCAAGAATTAATTGCTTTGGATGAAATCTGCCCACTCACAGTGCTCAGACCATGCTATGTAGAAGAGGTTTTTTCCTCAAGATTTCTTCAGTAGCTATTAAAAAGCAGTTTTCCACTTCAAACTCCTCCCCATTCTTGCTCCATCATACCAGCCTCTTGACCTGCTCACATTTGACTTTTGCATACTTAGAAAATCATTTTGTTAAAGACATTAGAAAAAAACCTGCAAGTCAGACAATGTACAAACATGGAAGTGATGCAAGGGGAGTTTGGCTTCATCTTTATAATCACATGTGCAGTTGATTCCTCCATTAACTGCAACACTTCCAGGATTTACTTCTCCAGGAAGAAAAATATTACACAAGCATCATCACGTGGGATTTTCCAACAGGCATAACCTTCACCAGCTCACTGCCTGGTTCGTTTTAACATCACTGTCTACTTCTGCCATGCCTGTCCCTTGGCTGTTTTCTATCAATCACACCAGTTTATTCAAGATGTAATGCTAAATAATCCAGACAAACCCTTCAAAAGGCCAACAAGAACACAAGCTTTCAAGAGTTGCTTTTGCTCAAATCAACATCTTAGATACCATTTTCTGATACACCTACCAGTGCAACTAAGGTGTCACACTGTGCATGAGTTTACAGAGAACCTGCTCTTTAAACTGTTGCTCCAGCAAGCAGGGGAAGACTGAGAAGCAACCATGCACACCCAAAACTTAACTAACAGACTTAAAACTGAGACTGTGCATCCCAGCAGCTCTCTGTAACTCTATTTTGGACACCACTTAGAAAGTGAATGAACTTACAAACCATTTCTTCAGATAGAAGCTTATATAGTTGCTACCCAAAGTTCATGCCTCTAGATTCTTTGCCAATACTAGCACATTAAGCACTGCATTTTAAAACAAAGTTAACTCATACTAGGCTGTTGCATCTCCAAGCTAAAAGCAGCTAAGTTAAGCACAGATCATCACTGAACATTTTTTCTTCAAAGGATCCTAAACTAACCAAGAGACTCGACTGTTACCATCTGTCTGTACTAAGTCTGGAAACAGAATACTAGAAAGAAGTCGGAGCCAACAGAAAATGCTGCACTTAACATCCAGCTGTATTAATTAGTGCTTTCCTCCTAACAGTGAAAGAGGGGGAAACAAAGCAGCCAATACAAGTGTTCCAACACTCTCCTCCTGAATTCCTCCACGTTCTGTACCAAGCCTTCCCATAACACTGCATTCACAAGAGGATGTCTGCTTTCCTAGAGGAGCCACAGGGAAGCTCTCCAGTCTGGGATTCAGCCACATGCCCCTTCGGGATAAGCACATGCAACAGTATCCCACTAAGCCAAGGCTTCCAAAGGGGACACAAGAAATTGAAACCCCAAGTCATTAACATCCTGCTGCCTTCTCTCAGCCCCTGCCCAAGCAGCACAGGATCATGTAAACAGCAGCTTGGCTTGAACTTTGTCCCACAGGTTTTATTCCAGACCTTTGACCTATGCTCATGGACAGAGAGGAAAATTAAATTGACAGTTCAGCTCCTATCTCCTCTTTCCCCAGAAAGATCAGGCAACACTTTCAGAGAGAATTACAACATCAACACAGGTCTGTGAGGCACAGGCCAAGGAACTGCAGGCAATGGTGTATCCCAGGAGCTGAGTCCCCCTGGGAGTGCTGAGGGCCCTCTGCAGCCTGGGCATGGGCACACCAGCAGCACAGGCACTGCAGCCTGGGCATGGGCACACCAGCAGCACAGGCACTGAGGCCTGGCCCTGGGCACACCACCAGCACAGCCCACCCAACTGCAGCAGCAAAGGTTTCATTCATGGATTACTCGAGGCTGAACACCTCAAAAATGGCTCAGCTCTAATACACTCTCGTTTGGAGCAGATGCCAAAGCTTTTTTAGCCTGTTAAGCTTTTCCCTGTAGCATCCTCCATGCTGGTACTTTTAGTGTATCCACTGCCCTACAGCTTTAGGAAAACTAGGATCTGTTGAGATCAAAAGAAGTGTCACAAGCAGAAGCAAGACAAAGTCTGCTGTAAGCAGTTCATTCAGTTGATGGAGACCTGTGATTTTAAGATGAAAAAGCATTTGCAAAATCTTACTGGATATTATATTTTAACCTTTTGACTGTTGAGAATCAGAGAGCATAAAATGACTAGGAAGAAATAAATTATTCGAGTAAGGGCAACACTGGTCCAGCTGTCCTCTCTGTAGTAACCCAAAGCACCAGATACTTTATGGCAGAGCAGTTGTAAACAAAATCCTTCCAGCTTCCTGACTCTCCCTGGGGGAACAGGAGAAGTCAAGGGCTGGGAGGAATGGTTTTTACGCGTGCTTACAATACACATCCCAGGTGGCCACAACTCAGTTTGTTCAGAAGTACCCACAGGATATTTGCATACGCAATCCATTATTTAGGACACAATGTGGGAGTGACAAAATTAAGTTTTCCATTGTCAAAACAGAAAAGGAACAGGTTTTCAGACAGAGAGCAATTTCAAAAAATAAAGCTGTTGTACTTCTGTTCACAGAATAGACTGCTCACCACACAGCAAAGAACATCCCATAAACACTGTGACTAGCACAGTCATAGCACATCAGTTTCAAATGCCATTGCAGTTGTCAAGGCAAAACAATTGCCAAATTGAATTTTTACTCATCCTTTTAGTTCTTGGACAGGAGCTGTGGTATTTTATCTAGCCTTAAAATTCAAGCTTTACACCAGCAGGCAATTTCCCAAGAGGATGAGTAACCGAGCACGGGTGAAGAGCATCACCACCTGCCTGCCCTCCCTGCCCCACACCCTCATTCCCCTTGCAATAGGCACAGGGAAAGCCCAGATGAAATTTTCATCTGCAGCCAACTTCCCCCCCAAACCCAGGAGACAAAAATGATGCAACCAGCCAGGGAGCAAATCAGGCAGCTGCACAGGCAGGGCATTGTGCAAGCCCCAGCTGCCCGCTAACGTGGCATCCCCACCATGGCAGCCACTGAGCACAGTCCATCTCCACAGGAAGAATTTCTCAATCCTCACATCATCTGCACAAGCAATGGGTAAACAGCTTGACAGGGTCAAGAGCAACTACTGAAGAGTTGCAATTCCCCATTCTCTAGAAGTGTAGTTTCTTTAACCCATCTTTTGCTATTGGAACACACACTTAAGGGCTTTCCTTACACTCTTACAGCTGGCAGCACCAAATCCACTCCTAGCATAAGCCTGGCATCTTCCCTACATTAACTTTCTACATAGATCCACTCAGACTCACCTACAGGTTTTGTCACAAAAGCAAACAAGGAATTTCAGAATGAAATGCTGTCAGTCACATCAAATTAGACAAGACTCACAGTGCATAGGCAGATCCCAGTATCTCACACAGCTCAACTCACTGCATTTCACAGAGATGAAGTTTTCATACTGAAAGTTCCACTCAATTGAACGTGAACCATGGGATCTTTAATTCAGAATATCAGGATGCACAACAGAGTCCTGGGTGTTTCCACAGTGCAGATTCTCTCTGTTTATCTTCTGAGTACAGAAGGGAACTGAATGACTTTCTGCAGCAGATGGGAGGTTTAACTGGGTAACAAAGGGCTACCAGCATCACTCTGACAGAAATCTTCCCAGAAGATGGTGGATGATCTCAGGTCCCATCATTAGCTCACCATTCATCTCAGGCCTCATCATTAGTGACTTTCTATGGTTAATTAAGAGTTCTTCCCCCCAGGTACTAATTATGGCCATGTAGTTGGTATTTCGCTGACTACTGCTATGTAGTTTGGATAATTATTCTAATGACTATAAAGATGATACATCTGGGTCAATAAAGAATTCTGTTTCTAAACCTCTGGAGACACTGATAAAACAAGTAGTTTGTGTTCTACTCAAATGCAACTTAATTCTACTAATAGACAATCATGAAGAATTACCATGTATAAACATCTACTTTGAGCTAGAAATTTATCCATTTTGTAGTTATTTCCTTACAACATCAGTATTATGATACCAGAATAATTTTTAAAATACAGATTTTCTGATGCTTGAAGAGAAAACTCTTGCTGATCTTGCTCACTCATATTCAACTTGCAGAAAGAGCAGTGACACTCCTCTCTCAAAGTGCTTGTCTGAGCTTTTTGAAGGACAGATTAAAGGATCTGCCCTTAGAATCCTTCAAGAACAAATCTGAGGGCCTCAATGAGACCTCTTTCGGTAATGTGGTGAGGGACCTCAAGAACAGAGAGGACCTTCATGACAAACCAGAGCAGATGAGCATTTCAGATGAGCATTTCAGGGCAACACTACTGCTTTTTCAACTTCTGGGGCACTCTATCCCATTGCTACAACTGTTTCCTGCCTTCTCCTGATCTATTTCTATATTAGGATATAAAGAAATGTATTTGAGAGTCTAAGGCAAAGTATAGTAGCAAAAACCTGCTCTGTTGTGGACGAGGAGTGTCAGATGATGGTCTGTAACAGCAGGAACAGAACCAGCAGGAGAAAGGACACAGGCTTGTTTCCCTTCCTTCTGCATTGCACAATCTTCTTGAGGTTTATCAAAGGTATTCCTCTGCAAACCAGAAGAAATCTGAGAGGCAGGCATTTAGAAAGGAAGTCAGATGGCTTCCTTTATTTTCTTCAGATTTCAAAGCTCACAAACATATCTGCAGGCCTTTACTAGCTTGGAAGAAAGGAGCCTTCAAAACACAAACCAAGAGCCCTAATAATGCCATTGAGATCACATTTTCTGCAAGGAAAGCACAAGAGCATGTGCTTCACTCCCCGACTGATGTGTGGCACCAAGCTGGGCACACACCCTGCAGCAGAGCTCACCCCTCACTGCTCACCCACACCTCCTTGCAATGGACTGACTACCTGGCCATGCAAGTAGAGAGAAAAAATCTTTTTCCTTCAACAGCTTTGTTGCTACTTCCAGGGGTCCATTTTGTTTCTGTCAGTTATCTCAGCAAAGGACTGTCAGAAGAAATGTTTTCATTATTTTAGAGTCCACTTACTCTTCTTGCTACCTTATAACAGTGCCACAGTCTGCCTGTCATTTCCCTTTAATGAGGTAAACCAGATTTAATTGCCCACATTTACTATCAGTTGTCAAAGATGGAAAAGCTGTCACAAGGACTAAAATAAATTCAGAAAACTGGAGCATTCATCTCTCCTGTCCATGGTATATACTTGTGTACACAGGGCTGCATCCAAGATGCTTTAATCAGATAGGGACACTGCACCTGGGGCCTCCTCACTATAAAGGAAATGCAGACATTCATACCCCAGAAAGTCAACCAATATTTGCTCAGATAAATACTATCCTCTGTGTTCCTTTCAGCCTTCCTGCAGAAACTGCAACTCTGACACACCACACCTAAAATATTTAAGGTGGTGGCAGAAATTCAGAGGCAACTTGCCTTTTGAAGCATGTGCTGCTGGCCTAATTAGCAAATGTCTCCCTAAAAGTTCCACAGAACATTGAATTTCTGAAGTGAGGTTTATTAAGCTTGGAGATCAGCCCCTAATGTTTCAGTTTCTGACACATGTAGAGGGAAAGAGCCTGAACTTTGTACCAATTTCCCCCCGTGAAATTGCAAAATTCAGCTCATGCTGCTGGGTAGAAGCCAAGTCCCCTCTCCCCTTGCACACACTTCAAGCAGCTAATTAGGTATCTGAATAAACTTGACCTTTCCTTGGATCATTGGAAATGCACAACATGAAAGGCCTGTGAAAGATACTTTTAGTAACTGTCATTCTTTCTTCATTACATCAGTTTTAAACTCTATGTCATTAGAAACATTGCTTTAATGCTCTCCATGCACCCCCCATCTCCAAAGCTTCCATGCCAATACAAGGGAATAAACTCCCAGTCAATTCTTTCTTGATGCTGAAGACTTCCAGAGTGTACAACTTAAATTACCTTTCTGCAAGCCAGAAATACCAGGACTAGCAAGTTTTAGCACTTCAAGAGGTGGATCTTTCCAACTGCAGTTACCAGCACCAGCTCTCCTGGGCACAGACCTGAACAGCCCAGTTGAAGCTGGGAACTCCACTGCTGTGCACACCCCTGGGATCAAGTAGCTCTTCAGGTTTACTGGGGTTTTGCATCATTTCCCCTTTTCTTCTATTCCACACAACTCACTGAAGTTCACTCCAGTGACAAAAAGTTACACTCCTGACCAACCAGTACAGCCATCAAACAAGCCAGAGTGCACAGGGACAAATCAGGATTGTAAACTTCACACTTCTGTAAGAAAGCAGGATAAACTCCTTTTCCTTTCACTGGATGGTTTGGGTTGGAAGGGACCTTTCAGGGTCACCTAGTCCAAAACACCTAAATCCCAATCTA
The DNA here is from genome assembly GCA_024611195.1 of Ceyx melanurus. Classification (NCBI taxonomy): domain Eukaryota; kingdom Metazoa; phylum Chordata; class Aves; order Coraciiformes; family Alcedinidae; genus Ceyx; species Ceyx melanurus. The sequence continues at coordinate 10,469 of JANHGL010017869.1, read as the reverse complement.
ATGTACACCAATCACTAGATCTCAGCAACAGAAGGCAGCCTGAGCCTGCACTGCTACACCTGGCTATGAAGTACTCAGCTCATGTAACCAGCTTTTCAAACCCCACTGATGGTCAGAAGTTTGATGTCCCCAATGTCAACAAATACCAGCAATATAAATGCCAGTAATGCAAGTGGCAGCCAAAACCTGACATTCTGTGGCAAGAGTGCTGCTATCAGCCCCCAGCAGCACACTGCACCATCATCTGCCATGACCTGTGCTGCCCAAAGCTGTGGGAAGGATCAGAAACTGCAGTACCAACCCTGACAACACCAACACCTAGGACTAAACAGAGAGGGTGGCTTTTAGGGTTACAAAGATTCGTGTGGACTCTCTTTTCCACGAGCAGAGCAGGACATGGTCAAACCCATCACACCTCTGCCAAAAGATGCATTCATTGGTTGACACTGAACAACTGTGACCATTTCCATTCTCCTGAGTTAGCACAAGGTTGCTGTGGATCTACAGATAACCATCAACATACAAACCAGTATGTCTGAGATCAACCCTGCTCTGCAAAAACTGCCTCCCCTCATCAGATACAGAGCAGCTTCTGATAGGTTACTATGGTCTCTTTTCCAATTCAATTCCAGATCTTCTTTGAATTATATTCATAGGCACCTTCCATGCTCATTCTGCTCAATATGTGAAGTTCTTCCCTCTGCTATTCAGGGCTGAAGAAAGCCCCAATCTGTTAAATGCTGTCTTCATACCAGAGCATTTTATACAGCTGCAGTTAGTCACTAACTCCCATCACAAGCCTTGGCCTTCTTCCTTGACACACTTAACCCATCAACACAACAGAGGAACAGGGAGGACAAGCTACTGACAGGCAGAAGCCTCAAAGAAATAAAATACCAAATCACAGCATGAGAGATGTGGGTAAGACAGCAGGGGAAAAAAAGGACTCTGGGATAACACCATACAGAGTACCAGAAGAGTCCCAGAGCCCTCAGCCTCTGGAAATGTTAAGGGACCTTAAGCCAAGATCCATCAGGTATGACATGACAGAGCTCATTCTGCCACAAGGCAGAGGACACAACAAGTAAGTGTTGTTTGCTACACCATACTGTGAACTTGTCTGTCATGACCCCCAGCTGGCTTTCTTGCCTTCCTAACCAGTCTGAAACCATCTGCTGGCTCTCAAGGTATTTACAATTAAGAGGGGTTGGGTAGGAATCCTACTTTTCTGTTCTTGGTTTTTATACTATCTAGTACAAAAAGGCCACAATACTGAACTCTGACCTTTGCAAGAAAGAACAAGAAAAAAGCCACACACACAAAAACCCAAACAAACAACAAACTTCTACCCTCCATCCCCCAACCATCTGAAAGGAGCCCAGGGAGGTAACAGAGGCTGACACTTTCAACCTGGCATTAAACTGTTTTTTCCATTTTGACTATCTTCACAAGTGTCTTCCAGCCAGTCCAGCTCCAACACCTGAGGAAGCACTTGCCAACAGAAGCTGAATTCTTGGCTTCCCACCCACCAGCACCACCACACAAGTCAGGAGTTCAGAATCAAGCCACAGCTGCAGGCACCCTAACTTCAGGCTGAGCTTCAAGAGACAGAGCAGTGCCTCGGATGTGACTGCTCCAACAAGTTCTGCAGATCAACGCTAATAAAATTATCAACGTGCATTAGTGATTATTAACTCTTATTATCCAGATGAATCATAAATTAATCCAGCTAATCATAGATTCAAGTCTATTTTAAACAGCATTTAAGAAATTAAGTACATGGCATCTGCTTGGCAGAAACAGCTAAATGTTAACTAGGACAGGTGAGCAGGTCAAGGGCCAATGTTTAGCAAATGTACAGCAGAGATTTTCAGAAGTTGCTTACTTCCCTAGCCTGGCTGTTTGGGAAATATCCCATAGTTTCCACGTTTTCCACACTTCCATGCTGTAAGACCTGGAGAGCTGTGGCCCAGCCACCCCCACAATAAACTGCCCTTACAACCTGGGTCCATCTGCCGCCCCTTTTTCTCCTTTCCAACCTCCACTTTAAACCCCTTCCAGCTCTGGGATGTACAGCACATGGCCACACAAGCAGCTGGATGCCAAAATAAGAGGATGTTCACACAATCATCTTCAGAAAAAAAAAAAAGGAATGCACATCCTACTGTCTCACCATTGGCTATAAATTGTGTATGAGCTCATGGCTTCTAAAAATCTCAGCCTTTTTGGCTGGAAATGCAAAGAGAGGACATCACCCTGCTCTGCTGTACTGCCATCACTTATGCTTGTTCATATGCATCCATTGTGACAAAAGCACAACTCAATACTAGGCTTAGGAACATCATCCAAGACACTGAGCTGGCAGGAATTTCAACAAGCCAATCATTGAAACAAGTCCTGGAAGTTTCACTTAAACCCTTCCTTTGGCTTAGCTTTACACTTTGGGATAAAAGAGATTTTGCAGTTGAAGGACAAGCAGAAAAAAGAGTTTCAGTGCCCTAAGACTTCTTGATACACCGTATGAAGAACACAAATCCTGATTTTGTGGTTGCTAAAGTTAAGTCTAAAAATAGTTTAAATGTAAAATAATTCCAGTATTTCTGAAGAGTAAAGCTAGGAAGACTAAGAAATTGCCTGAATGTGTTAAAATTAGCAGGAATTTTGATAACCTTTTTCTCCAAACATAGAAAAGGTTAGAAAAGCACAACTAATGCCTTTAGAATTTATTCACCAGTGTGAAACCACAGAGATGGAGCAGAAAATCTGTGAGAAATGGGCATTTCCAAGAAGCAATGCAGAAAACACTGCAGCAAACTAAGAAACGTGATGCTTTTTTCTATGGTCGCTTCAAAGCTGAAACCTCCAGTTTTAATTGAAAAAGAAAAAATCTGAAACAGATTTTACAATACTGAGAATTTGTTATTAATGGAGGACCAAGCCTTAAAGCAAAACACACTTCACTGCATTGTCAAGTGCCTGATTGTTTTGACAGTTTGTAGGCCAGGCTGAATGGAGTTTTCCAACACATTATGCATCCCAGCTCTTTTGCATACAGCCAGAGTACCTTCAAAGGAGGTCGCACGTGTTGAATGAAGCTTTGGCAATACAATCTGACAAGCTGTTGAAGCTAGGCAGATGTATCCCACTAACTCAGGAGACAATGTTGTCAAGAGACACTTTCATACCATAATTTCCTATTACACTTGCACATGTTCACACCCACACGCTGAAGACCACTTATGTATTCCTCTTTTTCCCCAATGAAAATTCATTGAACTCAGTATTTCACAGAACACAAATAACTGGCTAAGGTTTGCCATGCATGTTATTCTGGTTTCTGTAATCTCAAATGCCTAAGAATACTGAGAACCATTCCAGAAGTATTCACTCCTCCTTCTTTAAGACCTCAGTGTACTATTAAGAGAGCTGAAAGGAAACTACCCTGTTTAAGAAAATAATTATTCCTGATAGGTTGTGTTTTCAGTTTGTGTCTGTTAAATAAAGCAGCACTGCAGTTTTTCTGCACAAGTCTCTCGAGTGTCACACATAAGGGTCTTTTGTTCCTTAAAAGGCCTTCAGAAATCATTCATTTAGTCTTATGCCTCAAAGGAGCAATCTTTGGCCATTATCCATGAACTCCTAAGGATTTCATCCAAATTAAACTGCTGTGAATTTCCTCCTCATGTTCTAGTCATAAATTCTCTAATTCACGTAAGAAGTCCCATAAGGAATTCCAAATAGACACCCCTTTTGCAAGAGCCCTCAAGGCTCAAGCTGTTCTTTTCTTGTCCTGTCTTCATCCTGACTGGCACATTATGCTTGATAATCCAAAATCTGCACTTGGAGGGTTTTTATCACCTGTTTATACCATCTTCCACTGGTTTGCCAAGAAGGGAGGCACTGAGGCCTTCTGAATGCCTTGCACTTCATTGTGCAGCTTCACAGGTTGGAGCCAGGGGGGTGTTTGTCTCTTTTCACAGAGTAACAAGCAATGGGACAAGGGGAAATGACCTCAGGTTGTGCCAGGGGAGGTTTAGATTGAACATGAGGAAAAATGTCTTCACCAAAAGGGTTATCAAGTGCTGGAACAGGCTGCCCAGAGAAGTCACCGTCCCTGGAGGTGTTTAAAAGACATGTACATCTGGCACTTAGAGTTCTATGGTGGACTTGTGAGTTTTAGGTTTATGGTTGGACTTGATGGCCTTTTCCAAACTAACTGATCACAGTCTGGAGCTTTGGCTTTGATCCACTTGGATCCACTTTACTACCAAACATTTCCAGAGAGTTCCAGAACATGTTCCCTTAAGCACCACCTGAATGTGAAGAGTTCAGAAGAAGGTTTAGATTTACCCCAGGTCAAACATATTTCCTCAATTCTTCATGAAATGATCAAACTTGACTAAGGAAGGTTACTGAAACAAGAACCTGGAAAAAATTGATTTCTTCACAGTTCCCCAACACACTTTCCACCACCTTTACAATGCTTTTTTCTGTCAAGAGAACTCCTGGGTTCAAAAGTCCTGCTGTTGGAAGTCACAAAAAAGCATCCACACTTATCTGCAGTGCTGGAGGAAAATACAGCTGGGGTTTCACAAGAAGCCTGCCTGAAGTCAAGTCTGCGTGGCCACAAAGAGCCTACTCCACCCTCCCCCAAACAGTGCACACCCCTGACCCTGCTGCCTCTGTCAGGCTTGCACTTGCAGAGCTGAGCAGATGAACAGTCATTATTCCTCCTGGTCCATTCCCTAAGCTGTCACCAGGCTTCCAGCAGGACAGTGCCAGCACCTGGGTGGGGGCAGGAAGGTGCAACTTCCAGCCACACTGCAAGATTAGTTCAGATTTGTGCCAAAGGAAGCCCCACCCTACATAGTTCATTTGCATCTGCCTTCATTACAGAGCAATTAAAGTGTCAGGGGCATCTCTTAAGAAAAGCTGCCCCTGAAAGCCCAGCACTTGTTCAAAAACTGCCTCTGTCTACTGCTCTGCTGCAAGTTCAATACAAGAACCTTTTCCCCCAAAATAATTCAGCATCCACTGCACTTCGTTCTGCTCAAGAAGGCAATAAAACCTTTAATGGCCCACATTCGTATGCTTTTGGTAAGCTTAGTAACCTTAAATCATGTTAAGAGGTCTGCTAGGCAGCATTTTTCCCTTTTCCCAATCCCACATACCCTCATTTGTAGGACAGCTGCCATCAGTATGCAAGAACCACACAGGAATGCAAATATCCTGACCAGGACTGGAAGACAGAAATTTTAAGCAACAACCACCCTCTAAACTCAGGAAGCACATTTTAGTTTCTCAGATTATCAAATTCGTACCATGCCATTCGCTTCGAATGCAGGCTCTGGAAAACAAAAGGAAGCCTCTCCAGTCCTCCGGGAGACAGATCCATGACTGACAAGGGCAGCTTCGTGCTGTTTGCCCACTGTGCCTGGCATCTGCAGCTTCCTCTCTGGGAGGACTGGAGATGGCACCGAGCAATTTGACTCATGCAGAATTCACAGAGCTCGAGCGCACGATGAACATCCCACAGAGAAGCTGTCTGGATTTTGGACTGAATGCACAATTAAATCGAGCGGTTTAAAACACACCCCTGAATGTCACCTCCAGGAGAGTCTGGGAAGTTCATCATCATCCTCATCATCACCAGTAGCTGACCACATTTCTGCTGCTCTTCCACTGGCAGCCGTGCGGCTGTGCCGGTTCCGCAGCAGCTCGCGCCGCAGAGGTGGTTGGTTTCCCAGAACCCACACTGCAGGCAGGGTAGTGGATCTAAATGAAGAGCTTTGACTTTATATAGCTTAGAAATTACAGGATCCGCATTTCATTTGGTTTCTCCCGTCAACATTAACTCCCGAGTTGAGTAATCACACACCAAAACACTCAACCAGACGAGCAAAAAACCCTTCCAGTGTCGCTACTGAGAGATCAGAGCAGGCAATTTAAGAGTTAATCCTGGAACTGTGTCCTCAAATAACCCGACGGTGGCTTGATATTACAGCTGAACAGGCTGCCTCTAGTGCTTCCAGCTACCGCTATCAAACGCTGTAGCAACTTCCACTGCCGAGCAGCTAGTCAGTCACACTGAAATGCAATTAAAGCTGGCACTGCAGCCTCCCTTCAGTCCCCTGGTAGCTGCAACCTTTCCTTTGAGCAGCCCTGCTGCACCCTGGCAAAGCAAACGGGCCCCAGCGAGGGAAGTGCTGGGAAATATTCACGGCACTTACTATGGGCTGGGCAGGATTGTAACCTTCGGCATCAGCCGGATCCCCAACCCCTCAATTTTCCTGTTAAAATCTCAAGTTTTCCAGTGTTGCAGAAACAGCCTACTCTGTAAACCAAATTACAGCACACGACAGCAGTAATTTCTCCATTCCTTCTCTCTTGACATTTACACGGGCAATTTATTGCCTGCTAAAATTACCACTTCCCTCCATCCGCTACCAGGGGGATACCTCCTCGGGGTGGCACGCTGCTGTGAGAACAGATGCCATCTTTCAGAAGCAAAAAGCAAAGCCCCTGCTCCATTTTACAGTGCAAACCTCCTCATATTCCAATACCTCACGTTTTCAAACCCAGTCACTACCTTTTCTCCTACCGATATCCTTACTATTTACAGACAGGTATTAAAGGTGCTGCTTTTTCTGCCTGTCTTGCTTTCAGGCGAGATGGATGGGAGAGCAGCATTTTTATCTTAACACAACCACCTGAAAGCCTTCCCACAGAAATCTAACCTTGGCAGATCATTTTGTTTCATCAGGTTTTTTTGCTACCTGCATTCTGCAGTCACAGGCACCACTGCTGCTGCCTGCAGTAGGGACTGCTCTCCACCCACACTGACACGGTTTATTTAGCCAGGGAAGAAAACAGGCAAGTCACCACTAACTGCATTCCCCCTCAGACCTACACACTGACCAGGGGAGCATTTTCAGATCACCAGTGCAAATGGGTAAAATTCAGACAGAGGATCCCAGTTTCTGTGTCTAATATCAGCAGCACACGTTGTAGTAACAGCAAAACCAGATCAGGCTGAGACAGCGACCTACAAGGGAAGCAGATGATCCAACACCTCCCTGCTTATCTTAAATCCATCAGTTCAATACAATAAGAGAGTCCCAGTAAGAAGCTTCTTTACGAGATGATCCATGAAATCACTTCTTTCATGCAGGCATTTGTGGTCTGAATTTATGTATTTCTTCTATAACCAAAAGAAGAGCCACACTGAGCACAAAGCGCTCTGGACTAAATGTTGCTTTTCAGAGTGGCTGTTACTCAGAAGAGATTCAGAAAACCTTAGTCTTGTTTGATTTATTTCCATCTAAATCCATTCTTTCCAGTTATATTTGGGATATATAAAATATGATAAAAATACATGATGAAGATTCTTTTTAGTGGCAGTAGTAACTTTTTTAAGTTCTCTGCCTCACCATGCATAAGACAGATTTATTTATTTTTTTTCCCCCAGATTCAAAAGTCAAGCAGCTGGTTCACTCTGGTCACTTACCTAACAACAGTCATCAAAGTCAAGGTCCTTCCCTTGTGAAACTATCAGGTTCTGGGATGGAATCCATCCAACTTCTACTCACTCTCACTGAGACAAGCCTGCTTATATAATAGAATTTACCTTTGAGATGGAATGAAGCCTGAGCAAAACCTAAGCTGTTCTTGTGTGAGACTGTCCAGTGCCTGTCCAGAACACAACCCCCGTGCTACAGCCACACACAACTGGCCTTCCCCACCACAAACAAGCCCCAAAGTTCCTGGCAAACACTTTGCACCTCAGAAACTGTGTCTGCCTGGGAATTCCTGAGGCTTTCACCGTGACCCCTCCCATCAGCAAGAATACCAGTTTTATATATGAGAGGGTTGACAGTGGTGTTGAAAGACAGAGGGAGTGTATTCAAACAAACTGACTCCTGAATTGTCTGTTCTGGGAACTGTCTGCACTCCCAACCTCTACCTGACAACAGCATTGGGATAACAATACCATTTCATACAAGTAAAATAAACAAGGGCTCAGCACGAAGCCAGTAGGAGATGCAGAGTCCTGTGGAGGACACACCTGCCCATCACTGCACCTTCACAACCTGAAAGATCCCCAAAGCTGTTGAACCAGCAACTGCAGAGAACAGTTCACTGCTGCCTGGAATAGGTCATCAAAACAGGGTTATTTCAACAGGTAACTAGAAGACAAGCAAGAAAAGCTCACCACTGCCTGATCAGCACCAGCTCAAACCCCAGACAACTCCCAGGAGAGCACCCAGCTCCACAGGGCAGGTCACCTGCACGTTTGTTAACCTGTGACACTGGCAGCTCTGTGCAGCTCACCAGCCTCCCTCACTCCAGGGCCAAGATGAATGTTACTGGCAAAGCAACACAGCTCCCTAACTACAAAAGGAAATTCAGAAAACATTTCCTTCCAGTCCTTCTGATTTGGGAATTGTCCCCACCTTAAAGAACATCAGCTCTGTTCAGATGTTGCATTTCCTGCAGAAAATGCATTTCCACCACCCAGAACCTTGTCTTAAAAGGAGATTATACCCTGTCTTACCCAGGGGAATTATATTAGGCCATCATAATATAAAGCAACTTACTCAACATCTTCTCTGAGGCCAAAGTCACTATCCTCCTAGATTTTAGGAGGCATACCTGGACAAGCAGAGGACCTGACCTAAAACTCAGTTTAGTTTTCTTGCTTTCCTAACAGATTTACAAAATATAAGCAAGACCCCAAAGAGCTGTTTCTACACTGGAACTTCTATATAGGTATGGCTGGAAATTTAACATTCCCACGTTTGAAAGTAGCTCTGCAATTTTAACGTGCAAGATTCTTACCCATGAGGTAACACAGATTGTAAAGGACAACGAAAGGAAAACTGCAGTAAAACAGAATTTATTTTTCCCTCCTCTTAATGCTACATTTTGACAACTTGGGGCGAGATGAGTTTAGTCAGGACAGCTCCATCCAGCCTAAAGCCGTGGTGGTCTCGGGAAGCTGTAGCTGAAGTTCAGCAGTGGACATCAGGTCACTTTTCACCCATCCTTTCTATACCAGTGCGACTGCTCAACGCAGCACTGGCCAGAACAATACTACACTGTTTCTTCTCTATATACACCCTACTCCTACCATCTGATTTTTTAGCTGCTGCTTATCACTCCCAGCAGATGAAAGACCGCAGCTCCAGGACACCCAGTCCCCATCAGACTTTGAAAGGGCAGAATTTCAAGCATTCTTCCTTCCCACTTCCACTGCCCATCGCTTGTTTTCACCCGTGCTCGGAGACAAAAGAAAACACACCCCACAAGAGAGACAATGAACCAAAGCACAACAAGTGATGTCAAATACACCGTGAGAACGAATCCATCTACTACTTACGGGGCTTTTACGGACCAGCCAAATTAATCATTGTTTTAACAACACCCCATCCCAAAGTCCGGCTGCAGTTAGAGAAAAATTCCAAGAATCAACTCTGCTCATTCTTTATCTTTAAAAAAAAACCCAAACAAGACCTTTTAAGGTTTTTTCTGACAAGTGCTTAACAGCAGATAATTACTGACTTAGCTGATACTTCAGTGCAGAGCCCTTTTACAGCAGCACAGCACCTCTCTCTAGCAGCTTTCCCCCTACCCCAACCCGCACATTATCTTCAACATCGATCTACGCTTTTAAGTTTGATTGATTAGGAAGCTGCGCTTCGGCTCCTTCCCCTCTGCTTTACGAGCCCGAACGCTGCAACATCTGAAAGGATTTTCAATCACCGAGGGGGAAACAGAGGAGGAGGAGGAGGAAGGATTAAAGGTGTGGGCAGCTACAGAACAAAAACCCCTGTCAGCTGCTGTGGACTCGTGCTGGACGTTTCCAGGAAGTTCGTCGGCGCAGACGAGCCTGTGCTGGATGGCACCGGCAGCGTGTGCGGGACCCCGCGCTGGGGGCACGGGAGCGGGTATAACCGCTCGGCTTTGGGGAGCACCGCTGCTGCCGCGGGTACGCAGCATCTCCACGTAGCTAGTAAAGGAAGCGGCTCAAGCTGCTTTTCCCTCGGCGTTTCAAAATTGCCTCTAAATCCTACGTAGGGAAGAGTTTGGTGGGAGTGGAAGCATCGCAGTTTCCCTGAGTGGAGGGGACAGGAGCGCTACCGCTCCACACCGCATCCCTCAGTGGTCCCGCGGGCTGGCAGCCACCCGCGCCCAGAGCGCCTGGCGTGACTCCCCGTTCGCGGGGAGCGGCACCTCGGGGCGAGCTGCCCTAAGACACCAACAGCTCCCGGCGGGGCTGAAACCTCCTCGCCGAGCCCCCCAGCCCTCCCCCGTCCCGAGGTCCGCTCGGGAAGGCCCGGCCGGGAGCCCGGCGGCGGGGCGGGAGAATGTGCGCGAAACTTCCTATTAAGGGCACGGCGGCCCCGCGCCCGCAGCCCCGGGCCCGCAGAGCTCTGCGGCGCCGCCATGGCGGGGCCCGCCCGCCCGCC